>JAJOOO010013417.1:0-31445 GCA_029582685.1 Solanum piurae | reverse complement strand
TTAGTCCGTTGAGTTGCACTTACACGTTGAGGGGCATTTGTTGCCCACATTATTTGGTACTCTTTATTTCTCCATTACATCTTGTAACCTATGTAACTTCTAAGACCATTATCTTCACTATTTACTACACCATTATCTTCCTATTCATTGCTAGGAAGACTTCTTCTAGTATAAATAGTGGTGGTCTTCATTTGGTTTGTGACACACAAACACATAAGAAAAATATAGAGTGATAGAGTTAGTCAAAAAGAGAGTTCTTATTAGTTGAAGGTAGGCGTTCTTTTTTGTGGAGCTTTGGGCTCAACTCTTGTCCAGAGTTGTTGAGTTATACTTTATGAAGGCTGTTGTATCCTGGAGGGGACAAGTCAAGAGGACTACTGCTGGACCGGTGAAAAATATTTGCTGCAGTGGGCTAAAATCTCCTTAAAGAGAGCGAGATATCCGCGCGCGCCTCAGCCTAAAGAGATTTATTTCTTCATTTTTATTTTCGATTGTAATCTTGTAATTTTATTATCTTGTAATTTTTCACTAACATAAATAATTTTATTATCTTCATATATATATATATATATATATATATATACACGCGCGCGTCCTTTTTACCAAACAAAGATACACATTTCTTCATATTGATTTATTTTAAAAATATTTATTAAATAAATCATTTTTATTAATATGAAGAAATTAGTTTAATGAGGGACAAATTTGTCAAATCTAATTTATATTAATTTTAAATAGATTTAAAGAATGGTAACAAAAAAATTAAAATAAGGGAGGTAGGCGTAATCTCGTAAACCACAGGGAAAGTGAGTGTTATAGATCCGAGGAAGGTCTCTGAAATTATCTCAAAGTAATTTTGTTTTCCAAAACCAAGAGTAAGTTATAAGTAGACGTTCATTGACGGAATCTTGAATGCATCACTTCACATGAAATACATGTTATCTATCTTAGTGGATTCTTTATCTAAATTTTCACTTTATTGATGAGGATTTGATTTTTCACTCTATAATCCATTCCCTTTCCCTACCCCTATTTGTAGTAAAAAGAAAAGGGTCAAGTGTCTCTTGACATAAGGTGGTGACTAAGTGGACTATCGAATATTTGGTACGGAGTATAAGAATAATGTCGAATAAAGTGTATTAGTAATGCATGTATTAGTATTGCTTGCATTAATTATACTAAAATAATTTCTTATGCAGTGTTTAGTGATGAATTAAAAATAAAATGCATTGCATAACTTCTATAAAAAATGTTTGATAACAAAAACACTCCTTACACTCTTTATCTTTGTGAAATGGAAAGTATCTTGTGAGGGATTTGATGATAGTTACGTCAATAATCAATCTAATGCATGTAATGAAATCATTTGTATTACTAACACATGAAAATTCACGGTATTAATAATACACATTTCAATACATAATAGAATGCATAATATGTGTTAGTTTTTTTTTATTAAATAAATATAAATCTGACCAGAATAGGTTATTCATCTTAATTCCCTTTCTAGCTAGACTATTTGTTGTGTTGTCTCGACTATTTCTCGTCTTAAAACTAATTTAGTTGAATAGTTATTAAATCTGTTTTGTACCTGCCACTTTTGTTTTCAGCATCGAATCCCTCGTTACTTATTATTCCGTTAGTATTGTCTTCAAATAGGTACAAGCATCTTAAAGTTTGAGTGAGTTATCTCGAGGCATTGAGGCATCAGTAGTGGTTTAAAGTTTAACTGAATAAACTTGATTTTGGAATCATGATTTGTAGTTATTGTTACTTGCCATGTAAATTTAGTTTATTCTTGTGAGTTAAGTTTCATATTGCCATAATTTGAGTCTTATGTAATATTTGTTACTCAAAGTCTCAAAACAGCAGCATGAATGTTCTCATCAATGACTTAGTCTGTTTTTCTAAACTGGTAATCATAGTTACCCTTATCCCTTTTTCTTTTCTTTTCTTATGTTTCTAATTTGTTTCTCATTTTTGTTATTTCTCCTTATTTTATATACAACCGGAGAGCTGGAGTTTCTACTTTAAAACTCATTCTTGGATCATAATATTGGGCTAATAGCTATTAGGATCATCGCAAGGCTTGGAGTCTCATAAATAAGAGTCTAACATTTCTTAGCCTTTCCTTTTACAATTTTGATTATATTGGTTTTTGATATGTTGAGTAACTCTTATACATATTGATATAACTCTCAAGTTGTGATATATTAATCTCTTGTCTCTTTTTTTATTTAAGTTAATGGCGCGATATAATATTAGTTGTTCTTGAATTTAGTAGTGTGCCACAAACCCTTGGAAATACTTTTAGAGAAAATGATAGAAAAAATATTTATTTTCTTTAAATCTGGTTAACGTCTTAAGTTTACTTGGGTCTTAAGTTGAGGAAAAGGAAATTCATATTTATTTAGGCCTTTCATTTAGCCTTTCTAAGTTGAGGCAAAACAGATTCATATTCATTTAGGGCTTTCAAGTTGAGGAAAAGTAAAACTTGTAGTTTGGAATTTTCAAATGAAGCTTCAAAGGGCTAAAATAATATTCATTTAGAACTCCCAAATAAATTTAAAACTAGTTCAAAAGCTAAAATAATTACCTTTAGAGGTACATAATTTTTAGAAAACAAGTAGGAAAGAAGACCCTTATATTTTATTAACAAAAAATAAAATGTATGTTATAAGTTAAGTCCCATTAGTTAGGCCTATTTCATGTCCTTTAAATCACCCATGTCCCTTTAGACATTTGATAATTATTGAACTTAGACGATACTTTCTAATTAGGTTAACACTTTCTTTTTCTTCTCATTTATAAAAGTACAACTTTTTAAAGAAGTTTAACTTGGAGTGATGTTTTCAAATGTTATGTACCTGTTTTTCTGATTTTTTAAAAATAATTTAAGTGTCTAAAGTTTAAGTTTAATAACTTAAAATGCATACTTTGAGATTCAATAGTGCAGTAGTTTGGGTCCAAAGGTTCTTTTAAAATAGTACTTTCAAAAGGAAGAATAAACATTATTTTAGAAGGCCAAAACAAATGTTATAAGTTTTGTTAGAATTATAACCTTTTTTTAGTCTTAAAAGATGCTTAACTTATTTTTTCCAAGTAGGAACAAAATATTTTGTGTTCAAATTTACAAAATAAATATTTTTCTCACTTATACATATTTTTTGCTATTCATTTTCACATTTTTTTAGCCCAATCGCTCCTCACGCTATTATAAATCTCATAGCGTGTTTTCTTTATGAAAAAAATAACTCATACAAATTTATTAATTTTGTTATCTTTTTTAGCCTAAGTTTGATTATAAGTATCTTAGCAATTCTTTGGGATAATCAAAATCTCTTGCCTAGAATTACATAAGTTAAGTAGACCATTAATAGGAGTTACTTTAGCATTATTTAGTTCAATGTTTAGATGTCCTAATTCATTATATTTGAAATAATTAGGCCATTTTTAAACCATTTAAAAAAAAAACTAAAGGTAGAAGAATAATGATTTGAGATGAGACACCAATAACTAGGCCTATTTTATATTTTTTAAATCATCTCCTTTATAAAATTTTTGTTTATCATTATGGTTATCTTTCAAATCAAATATAGTTAAAATATTTCAATTTCTTAATATGTTATTTCAAGATTTTAGATATGCCTACAGATTCAACAGAAAGTATATATGTCATGCACATAAAGGTATAAATTCTATATTTTTATCGTTAGTTTTCTCTATATATGACCTATAGTTTTGTTACACTTTATATTATTTTTCTCATATATACTATCTCTTTTACGAATGTTATTTATTTTTATAATTTATAAATACCTACACTTTAATATACATATTATTTTACTACATATAATCTATTGTCAATTTGTCCCTACAAGTAAATAAAATAATAAATGTCGATGTGTTTTAAACAACCTACATGTACATACTATACTTCATAATAAATATATTTAAGATCGCAAACTTTATATAATATTTTAACATTTAGTATCATTATTATTTATTTTATTTGTTCAAATTATATCACACATACTACTATATATTTACACCCGACTACTACCTTTTTTTTTTTTTTTTTTACGTTTTAATTCTATATATATAAACAATACGACAAATTTTCATATCCTTTAAACTCACCATTTATATATTTAGGATAAGTTTATATAAGATACATATAAATTTTTCAACATATAAATTTATCATACATTTAAGTACATTTATTTATTTATTTTACTATATGATAAACATACTACTATTAAATTTATTTTATAGATGTATATATGTCATACCTTGTATTTTACTCTTTTTTTCTTAAACTAATAAAATTTACTTATCATTGATTTTAAAATAAATAAATTTTCCTAATTGGTTTTTTCCTAAATTGAGTTTAAGGACTATCTTCGAATAGTCTTTGAGGGATGCTTAATACATTCTCTTCGAGTAACCAAAACCCTTACTCAAAATCTCAGTGGTTTCGCAAATTAAAACATATTTTATATTTACATATTAAAAAATGGGTTTCCTAATATTTCCTTAAAATTAGGTGGCAACTCTAAAACAAAAAATAATTTTCAAAATCAGAGTGACAACCATATTAAGTTGTAAACTATTTCGTCTAGTTCGAAATAGGGTGCGACAACTTGGTGACTCTGCTGGGACTTACTTAGGTTTTAACCTTAGAAAACTTTATTTAGGAATGAGATTTGTGATTATTTATTTATTTTCAGCTTATTTTAAGCCTTACCGAAATGATATATTGCTTTGATTGAAAGGTCGCAAGTCAAATCCAAAATTGTGTTCCTTATTTATTTTTGAGACACTATCTGTAACTGCTTTTCTCACACTATCATTTGCACTTTCTATCGGTCTTTGGTCTTACACAAACAGACACTGAACACTCAAGGGGTGTTCTGCACTCCTCTGAAACTTTCTCTGGATTCCATAGTTTTAGAGTTGTTGCACTTAAGATAGTCCGCCTTCTCACAATTACTCAATCCCACTCTCAATCGTCTAGGGAAAAAATCCTACTCTATAAATAGGTCATGTTGCATAGCCTTACACAAGACAATATAAAGTATTGTCGTTGCGTTTAGGAAACTACCCACATGTCAATGAGTTTCTTCTTTAAAACTTGACGACATACATTTTCGTATGAAATTGATTTGAATGATCCAAACTAAACCATGTAACAGATTTGGAGTAAATAAACTCATCATACCCTTTACCTTTCTTTCAGATGCAAATCAACCAAAACCTCCCTAATATCAGAATGATGACTGAGGTCCCCAAATTTTGAATGATTGGTGGGAAACATCTGAGTGGCATACGGAAATGAAATTATGCCACACCTGGGGTCATTAATTGATATACTGAAAGTGGAGGCAAACAAGTTGCTCATTACTCTAATGATTGAATTCTGTTGCTGGAGGAGATAAGTCAAATTGTTGAATTACCATTGGATGGTAGAGAACCCTTGATCCCGTGCACTACATTGGGAATTGGGTTTCTCCAGTCTTTGGGGTTGAGAGTAGGCACATGTTTGCAAAGAGTTGACGAGGGATGGGTCAACTTGGATTATCTCTTTAAAAGATTCGGTCGTTGAGAGAGCTATGATAGGTTCCAACAAGAATTCTTCATCTCCAGAGTTGATTGGGAGAGGCACAGGGCTATTGTTTTCGTGGTAGCCTTTTTGGGTATTATGATCTTCCCAAAGAAAAGAGGTTGTGTCGACATTAACCTACTGTCTATGGTCATTTACATTTTTAGAGGACCTATTAGAGTGACCATTATACCTATGATCTTGGTAGAAATATTTCGATCACTATCCCTATGCTCTAGAGGATATGATCACTTGAGGGGCAGTAACCTGTTGCTACAGATTTGGGTGTTGGAACAATTCTATCAAAGAGAAGTAGAAAATGACACTGAAGCAGACTTATGCAACAAAATTAGAAGGCATGCGATGAGACTGAGAATGTGTAACACCCCAAATAATGAAGAAGGTTGGCGCCTTTTCCCGACCCACCTCTGAGGGAACCGTATTCAGTGGTGAGTACCATGGGTTCATGGGTGAGCTTTGATGAGAACCAACCACGTCTATTTCATTGATTTGATTGGGTTGGAAGTCTTCCATCTTGATGCACCTCTAAGATTCCTTCGACAGTTTGGGATTACCCAAGGTGTTCCACTATGGTCAAATATGGCACTAGTAGAGGTCGATTAGGAAGGGAGAATCCCGACCGAAAGGATCGCTGCTGTGGTACAAAGATGGTATGGTATTCTTGACTCAGGCATGGGGGTTGAGTCGTGGTGCACCCCTAAATATTATACTTTGTTTATGATGGGAGGAATCCTCGCAAGACCTAGCTATTATGGAATCTTGGTGTTCATGGACACCCAAAGATCAAATCAAATTGGTATGGAACTATTGAACCTCACGCCCATCAACACAACCATGTATCATCACGTGACCCCATGGTCTGTCGATTATCTCATACAGGCAGTTGATGATGAACTTGAGGAAGAGATGGAGGAAGACCTAGAAAAGGATTCTAAAGAGCCAATGAAGGAGATGGAAGAGAATCCAAAATATTCAGTGCATTACCCTAACTTGTATGACCCTAGAGATGGAATAGTGATGCATATAGAGAATGAACCTGTTCAAACAGCAGAGGACGCTCACTCTAAGGATGGTTCCATAGGGTTTGATGAAGGGGAAGATTCAAACCACCAGGGATGGAAGATAGAAGAGTCTCTAGAGTACTACCCAGGGCCGTATTATGATATGGATGATGACGATGACGATGCCCCAACCTGGCCTTAGATTGTATTTCTTCATAATACTCTTTCATAGCTCCTTAAAGTGCCGTGTGGCCTATCCTTCTTGTATGCCTTGTGGCCACCATTGTGCTTTCATTTCATAGGCCTCTGATCGACTACCTAATTGTAATAGCTAGACTGCTTTGATAAATGAAGTTATGTTTCCTCCAAATCTAAAATGGGTTTAAATGGATCATTTATTATAAAACTAATTACAACGTAGGCCTACCTCAGGCAAAAAGAGGTTCTATATTAGGACGCGTTTTGAATGTCGCTAAATTGGCGTATATATGTGTTACACTTACATATTTGGTACATCTTTCAATATCTCGCAAACTAACATAGTTTCCCTTTTTCTTTATTATCTTTTTTTTTCATCATTTATCCCCAAAAGTATGTTGATTTGTGTCGACTTGCAAACTGGCTTACTTACGATATAAACTTCGATCAAAAGGAAAGATGACTGATAAAGACGAGTTCAACACTACCGCAAACATAATAGAACCTATTGAGATCTTGAGGGAAGAGTTATGTCAAGTGTGAGACTTGGCCAAACTGCCGGCTACCACTTTCCCAACTTTTAAGACACCTATCTACTTCCCAAAGGCTGACTTGCCTTCTGCCGACTTACCAAATCAGCCAGAACTAACTCAACACGCTCCCGCTCACAGTCGAGTCCCACCAGCTTCTCCAACCGCAGCAGGACCGTTCCTAACCTCTTTAATCACGACCCTACCATACCTACAATGCAGGCGATACTTGGGGAACATGTCGTCGCTCCCTATGAGCCACTTGTTCTACCTGTATATGCCGCGAGAGCTCCTACGCTCACAACGCCAACTATGGTTAATGTCCTATATGAGGTCGATCAATATGCAGAAATGGAGAAAGAGGATGAATTGATAAATACACAACTTCATGATCTAAGAAAGGGATTGAAAATCTTACAAGTCACTAGGGGAACAGAGAGCCTTGATTACGATGACTTGTGCATCCATCCAGAAATTGACATGCCAGTAGGGTACAAACCACCGAAGTTTAACATGTTTGATGGAAAAGGTGACCCTCACGCACATTTAACGGCATATTGTGAGAAGTTAGTTGGTGTAGGGAGAAATGAGAAACTGAGGATGAATTTGTTCATCCAGAGTTTTTTGGGAGAAAATTGACCTGGTATACGCGCCAGGACCCTCGTAAATGGCCTGACAGGTAGGAAATGGCTGAGGATTTCATGACTCATTTTAGATTCAATACTGAAATTACAACTGGCAGATTCTCATTAGCCAACATACAGAAGAAGCCATCTGAAGCTTTTCCAAGAGTACACACGATGTTGGAGAACTAAAGCCTCAAGAGTGGAACCACCACTAGATGAGAGTGAGCTCTTGAAGTACTTCATTCGAGCTCAAGAAGGTATCTACTTTGACAAGATAATGTCAATGATGGTCCAAAAGTTTGCAGAGTTTGTCAAGATGGGAGACTTCATAGAGAAAGGTGTCAAATCTGGGGAAAATTCAGTCTATGGTTGCATTGCAAGATGCAAGTAGGGCCATACAATCGGGTTTCATTTGCGGTATCAAGAAGAAAATGGAGGATGTTTCAGCTGTCACTTACCAACAAGGAGGACCATCCCACCGATACCCCAACAATCCCCAAATTGTTGCACATACTTCCTACATCCCATATCACGTACATAATACCCAACCACACTATAATCCACCACGAGCACCAGCATACCAAAATCCACCAAGACCATATGTCTTTGTCCAAGCACTAATCCACCAAAATAGATCAACATATGCACCGAGACCATGTCCAAATCTCAAAGCTAGAAATGCTCGCGCTTACAGATCGATTGCCAAACCCTATGCCCAATTGTGTGAGAGGTTGAGGATAGCGGTAGTGCTACAACTAGTTGAAGAAAAGCTTCCCGATCCAATCACTCGTAACTTCGATGGAAATAAATGATGTGTTTACCGCTCAGGAATCCAAGGACATGACACAAAATATTGCTATGGTTTGAGAACCAAATCGAGTTTTTGAGCAAAAGAGGAATAATCAAATGCATTCCAGCACCTCCTAATGTAAACAACACGCCCTTGCCAAACCATGAGAATTGGGAAGTCAACATGGTTACTCTAGATGACGAATATGAGAGCCCTGACTATCCAAACATAGATGAAGTAGATGCCATGACATCTTCGACACAACCTATTATCACTGTTCAACTAAGGGAACCTCTAATTGTCCAAACATATCTCCCAAGAGTTGTAGTGACAACTCTAATTGCTAAAGAGCCTCAGTATGACACAAAAGCAGTCCCATGGGACTATCGAGTAGGCGCCAAGGGAAAGATGATCGACAGTGCCATGGCTCAAATGATGACTAGGTCGGGATGGTGTTATACCCCAAAGGATCCAAATCAAAAAGTTCTTGGAAAATTCCTCATGTTGTTGTGCCTTTAGTGTGAGTTGCATATTTGACTTCATGAGATGTTATGATGATCATGTTTTAGTATGCTTTTGAGAGTAATTGCATATTGGCTCCATGGTATTGTGTTCAACATGCTTTTAGTTGGAGAAGGTAGTTCCGCCCATGATTATGAAATATGATGAGTTTCATGCATAATGGGTTGTTAGATGTAGTTCCTACTACCTTGCGTTGCATTGATTATGTTTGACATGGAGTTGATGTTTCCTCCTTTAAATTTGTGCATTATTTTTATGTTTCATGTATGATGGGCAACTAGTCTTAAGTATTTACTTCTATGAGGTGTCTGGATCATCATTCGAGGACAAATGTTCCCAAGGGGATATGTTGTAACACCTAGGCTAAACTAGAGCTAAAACGTGAGGGTTAATTTCAAGGGAGAAGGTCTAGAGCCAAGGAAAATGGGCAAGGGCCAAGGTAAGGGGCAAAGGCTGCCCATTTTGGGAAAGGAACTGCCCACCAAGACCACGAGGGTCTTCACGACCCGTAGTGGACACCACGAGTCATGGTGCCACTCTTGGAGGTGGAGGTAGTAGCCTCCTTAGGTTGCCCCAAAAGTGGCCCCTCCACACGAGACACTTCACCGCTCGTCAAGCCTTAGACCACTCGTGGGAGTGGTCTTGAACTTGCCTTAGTGGAATTGACATGGAAGGTGGCTTGGCCTAGCCACTTCCTCAAGGTCCACGAGAGGAACCACGACTCGTGGATTGTTCCACGTCTCGTGGAGCCCCTCGTGAAGATGCCTTGGGCTTGTGAGCTAAAGGCAATTGTTGCCATGCAACTGCCTCAAGACCAGGGATGGGACTACGACTTGTGGTCATGACCACTGCTCGTGGTGCCCCACGTAGTCCCTGGCAGCTCAGTTAAAGTGAAGGGCATTTTGGGTATTTCCTTCTTAAGTCTTATCAAAGTGAAGTGGTTTTTCCTTACTTTTATACACATATATATGTCTTTTTAAGTCAAAATACACCCATTCACTCCAATATTTCCCAAAACGCATATCAAATCCCAAAGCGTTCATCTTCTCCAAATATTCTTTCTCTAGAACTTCAACGAAGAAGAAGAAGAAGGAAGTTGGATCTAGGGTTAAAGAAGCTACGGTTTCTATTCAAATTCCTTGAGATTCATCACTAAGGTATGGTAGCTCTTCATCCATGGAGTCCCTCCAAACTCAATTTCAAAACTAGTGATTTCCCCAGAAGTTAGGGTTTGACTTTAATCTCATGGGTTGCTTTCAAAAACATTTCTAATGAATGATTAATGATATATTATGTATGAATTCAGGATTTCCTATGGTTTGTATGTTGAATCCCCCAAGAACCCATGAAACCCCCAAATTACTTAATTATGATCTTGTGATGTGGGTTTGTTGATTATAGAAGAATGTTATGATATTATGCATGTAGGGATTGGGTTATTTGAATTATGATTATATCCATGTCTAATGTAGTAATTCTAGATGTGGTGGTTTAATGTGAGCTATGGTCCTTGAAGGGCAAAGTATGAGAATTATCCAAAAGTATGAGATCTATGTATATGTTTAAAGAGCACTTTGAGAGTAAAGTGATTATGATTATGCTCTAGTTGTTGTGTTGTTGAAAATATTATCCTCATATGCACACTTATGTATGATTATGATGTGATGTGAGAGGTTGCCTCACACTATGATGATTTTAAGGTTAAAAGGCTATTCTCACCTATTGAATCTATGAGCTATCCTATGAATTAAGTTGGATTGAGTGTTAAGACATTCTTCCACAAATATTAATCTAAGTCAAGAACTTAATATGAACTCAATGCAAATTATGTTTAGCACCGAGTTGTTATTGAATATGAGATGAAAACTTTTAAGCTAGTTGAGTCCGGCTTTCCAAATGGGTTCCTTCGACTCTAGTTATGAGATAAAGCTTTTAAGCTATTTGAGTCTGGCTTTCCAAATGGGTTCCTTCGACTCTAGTTGAGTTCGGGTTCCCAAAACATGTATCTAATGAGATGGAAACATTCTACCTCAATCGAGTCTAGGTTTCTAGTAGCAATCTCCTTATCCCATAACTATGTGCCCCCATAGGTCTTTAGCTAGTGGATCCACCTAAAAGCTAACAAATCATTGTCTAACCTTAAAGAAGTAGGACAAGCCTTTTCGATATGGGTAACACCAGATTCTATGTTCAGGTCACATAGTCTATGTTGGTTAAGGCTTATCCCCACTATGATGAAATATGAACAAGAACATGAATTACAAACTATGGTTACTCAAGAAGCTTTACTTAGCATTGGTGGGATTATGGGATCTGTTCATGCATTGCACAAGTATGCTTTGAGGGTTTTATGGTATGCTTCTACTATGTTATGATGATCTATATGTTAACTATGCTTATGACTTATGATTTTACACTTATCTTCATGATGATCCTTAAACTTGGTAAAATGCATTCTTTTCAACTAAAATGTCCTTTTTAGCATGGTTTCATGATTTTGTGCATGGCTATCTATCATACTTAGTGCATTTATGTACTAACCCATATTTTCCTACATTTTTTCCTAGTGTAGGGTCCGGTTCTCAAGGTGGTCCTCATTGTGGCTAAAGCTTGTATTTGTTCATTTCTCTCATCTTGTGGTGAGTCCTCATGGTTCGAGGACGGATGATGCCTTTGTAGTTCCTTTTTCGTGTATTTGACTTTTGGATTATGTTGTAAGGCCTGTGATCCTATTTGATTCAAAGATTGTAATATATGACTAATTGAGAAAAGTCTAGACTTCCGCTTTCCTTTATAAAATTTTTTGGACTTGGAATGAGTTATTACAATTTATTGTTCTATGCTTTATGTTATGATATGCTAGTGTCTTACATGGGGCCTTTCGGGGTTCTATGTACCTTGTTACGTCTAGGGGGTACCTGGGGTCATGACAAACTTGGTAATTAGACCACAAGGTTTAGAAGGATTCTAGGATGATGTCTCATAAGCCACGTCTAGTAGAGTCTTGTTCATAGTGTGAAGCGCGCCACATTTATGACTGGGAGGCTACAAGATGATTAGAAAGGTACACTTCTTTCATTACTCTTAAGTCGTGCCATAGAGTTTAACTCTATAAAGTCCCTCTCCTAATCCTTCGTTTGTGTCTTCAGGATATGAATACATGAAGGGCTAACGCTAGAAGGGTAGAAGAGGATAATGTGAATCAAGGAGCTCCTCTTTAAGATAATCAAGCTCTGGTTAATCCGGCGGTGGAGAATGAACATTTAGGTTGGCTTTCCAAATGTTGGCTCAAGTCGTGAAGACTCAAGCCAATAGAGAAGTTGTAGCTTCGGTAAATGCTAATGTGAATTTGGCTGCTTCAAGGGTTAGAGATTTTGCTAGGATTAACTCTCCCGAGTTTCTTCTCTCTAAAGTGGGAGAGGATCCTTAAGAATTTGTCGAAGAGGTTTATAAAATACTTGACATTATGGGGGTGACTTTGGTAGAGAAAGCGGACCAATCTGCTTACCAATTGAAAAGTGTTGCTCAAGTATGGTATACTCTATGAAAGAACCATAGGCCGGTAGGAGCGGGCCTGGTTGAATGGAAAAAGTTCAAATAGGCATTTCTTGATAGATTCTTTCCCTGAGAGTTAAGGGAAGATAAGGTGGGGGAATTCATTAATATTCATCAAGGAGGTATGAGCGTGGAAGAGTATTCCCTAAAATTCACTCAATTGTCCAAGTATGCTCCGACTATGTTGGCGGATTTGAGGGATGAGATGAGTAGGTTTTTGACGAGTGTGTCCAACTTGGTTGAAGAAGAATGCCGTACAATAATGATCTATCATGATATGTATATATTTAGGCTCATGGTATATGCTCAACAAATTGAGGAGTTGAAACTCAAGAAAAGGAATAGAGAGGTAAAAAGGGCTAGAACCGGTGATGGGAACTTATCCAATGCTAGGTCCGATGGACAAGGTCGACCAAGGTTTTGACAAAGGTTCTACAACCAAGGCTCCTCTAGTGTTCCAAGGATCAACAAGGATAGTGTTTCCAATCCTAAACCTCAAGGAGGAAATAGTGGTGGATCTTCTATGTCTAAGCCTACTTGTGCTAAGTGCGGTAAGAAACATGATGGTAAATGCCTAGTTGGCATGGATGGTTGCTATGATTATGGGAAGAGTAGTCCTAGGGTGAGAGATGGTCTAATGCTGAAGGTTCAAGGAAGAGATGGCAAGCAAGCTCCTCCTAGCAGTTCAAACTCTAATGCTCCCAAGATAAACCACTTTTATTCTCTTCAATATCGAGGTGACGAAGAGAGCTTCCCGGATGTGGTGACCGGTATGTTAAAAGTCTTTTCTATTGATGTATATGCCTTGTTAGATCCCGGTGCTACTTTTTCCTTTGTGATAATATATGTGTCTATGAAGTTTGAAATACTCCTCGAAGTGTTAGTAGAACCTTTTTGGTCTCTACCCCGGTTGGTGACTCGGTGGTGGCTAAGAGGGTTTATAGAAGTTGTCACATAGAGTTACTTTGGTGGATTTGGTGGAGTTATACATGTTAGACTTTGATGTGATTTTGGGTATGGATTTGTTGCATGCATGTTGTGCCTCTATAGATTGTAGGACTCGGGTGGTCAAATTCCAATTTCAAAATGAGCCTATCTTAGAGTGGAAATGGGGAAATTCTATGCCTAGAGGACAATTTGTCTCTTGCCTTAAAGCTAGGTATATGATCTCCAAACAGTGTATTTACCCTCTTTTAAGGGTGATGGATGTTGAATCTAAAACCCCTTTTCTAGAGTTTGTTCCCGTAGTGATTGAGTTCCCGAAAGTTTTCCCTGATGATTCGCTCGATATTCCTCCTGAGCGGGAAATAGATTTTGGTATTGACCTTTCACCGGATACGAAAACTATCTCTATTCCTCCTTATAGAATGGCTCCGACGGAGTTGAAAGAATTGAAACAACAACTAAAGGATTTGTTAGACCAAGATTTTATCCGACCGAGTATCTCTCCATGTGGTGCTCTGGTGTTGTTTGTTAGAAATAAGGATGGGTCTCTTAGAACGTGCATCGATTATCGTCAATTGAATAAAGTGACTATCAAGAATAAATAGCCCTCCGAGAATTGATGATTTATTTGACAAACTTCAGGGGTCTAGCTATTTCTCTATGATTGATCTTCGTTCGGGTTAACACCAACTAAGGGTGAGAGGGGTTAATATTCTCAAGACGGCCTTTAGAACCCAGTAAGGTCACTATGAATTTGTGGTAATGTCATTTGGGTTTGCTAATGCTCCGGCGGCATTTATGGACTTGATAAATAGAGTGTTTAGGCAGTACCTAGAAATGTTTGAGGAGTGAGAATTAACATGTGGACCATTTGAGAATTGTGTTGCAAGTTCTTTAGGACAAACAACTTTTTGCAAAGTTTAGCAAGTATGAATTTTGTTGAACGTACGTAGCTTTCCTTGGTCATATTGTGTCAAGCAAAGGTATTGAGGTATATCCTAAGAAGACGGATGCGTTCAAGAGTTGTCCTAGACCTCTAACTCGTTCCGACATTAGATGTTTTTTTGGGTTTGGCCGGTTACTATAGGAGGTTTGTTCAGGGGTTTTCCTCCATTGCTTCTCCATTGACGGCTTTGACTCAAAAGAAAGCTAAGTTTGAGTGGTCGGAGGCTTGTGAGAAAAGCTTCCCAAAGTTGAAAGATAGACTTACATCCGCTCCGGTGTTGACCTTACCAAAGGGTACGAATGGTTTTGTTGTATATTGTGATGCCTCTAGAGTGGGGTTGAGATGTGTTCTCATGCAAAATAGATGCTTCAAGGCAACTTAAAGTACATGGGGTTCATGTGGATGTTTTCACTGATAAAAAAATTCTTCAATATGTGTTTAGCCAAAAGGACTTGAATCTTCGTCAACAAAGATGGTTAGAACTCTTGAAGGATTATTACATGAGTGTTCTTTACAACCCCGACAAAGCTAATGTTGTAGCGGATGCACTTAGTAGATTGTCCATGAGTAGTGTGGCTCATGTAGAGGATGAGAAGAAAGAATTGGTTCGTG
Source organism: Solanum piurae (assembly GCA_029582685.1). Lineage (NCBI taxonomy): Eukaryota > Viridiplantae > Streptophyta > Magnoliopsida > Solanales > Solanaceae > Solanum > Solanum piurae. Next base: position 16,097 of record JAJOOO010013417.1, on the reverse strand, counting down.
AGGTCAATAGATTGGCCCGACTAGTTGTCCATCTAGTGAATTCCACCAAGTGTGGTGTCATGGTCCATAATGGCTCCGAATCATCCTTCGTGATGGATGTGAAGTCTAAACAAGACCTTGATCCTATATTAGTTGAGTTGAAAGAGTAGGTATTCAAGAAGTCTGTTGAGGCTTTCTCCCAAGGGGGAGATGGGGTTCTTAGGTACCAAAGTTGATTATGTGTTCCGAATGTTGATGGTTTGAGGGAGCATATTTTAGAGGAAGCTCACAGTTCTCGATATTCTATTCATTTGGGAGCCACAAATATGTATCGTGATCTACGGGAAGTCTATTGGTGGAATGGCATAGAGATAGATATTGCTGGATTTGTAGACAAATGTCCTAATTATCAAAAAGTTAAGGTCGAGCATCAAAGGCCGGGAGGTTTAGCCCAAGATATAGATATCCCCACTTGGAAGTGGGAAGATGTGAATATGGATTTTATTGTGGGTTTGCCTCGCCCTCGAAGGAAATATGAATCTATTTGGGTCATTATAGATAGGACGGCAAAAGCACCCCACTTCATTCCCGTCAAGGTTTCTCAATCAACGGAAGACTATGCTAAGTTGTATATAAGTGAGATAGTGAAGTTGCATGGGTTCCCTTTATCTATTATTATTTCGGATCAGGGTACTCAATTTACTTCACACATTTGGGAGTCATTCCAAAAAGGGCTTGGTACTAAGGTAAAGCTTAGTACGACTTTTCATCCCCAAACCGATGGGCAAGCGAACGTACCATCCAAACATTGGAGGATATGTTAAGGGCATGTGTTATAGATTTCAAAGGTAATTGGGATGACCACTTGCCATTAATAGAGTTCGCCTACAATAATAGTTATCACTCAAGTATAGGTATGGCTCCATTTGAAGCCTTTTATGGTAGGAGATGTACGTCTCCGATTGGTTGGATTGAGGTAGGTGAAATTGCTCTTATTGGTGTCGAATTGGTTTATGAAGCCATTGAAAAAGTTTGGCTCATTAGATATAGGTCGAGAACGGCTCAAACTAGACAAAAGTCCTGTGTCGATGTGAAAAGAAGGGATCTTGAATTTGAAGTTAATGATTGAGTCTATTTTAAAATCTCACCCATGAAGGGTGTGAAGATATTTGGCAAGAAAGGGAAACTTAGTCCCCGGTATGTAGGCCCATACCAAATTTTGCAACGTATTAGGAAGGTTGCCTATGATTTTGATTTGACAAGTGAGTTGGCCCCAGTTCATTCACTATTTCATGTTTCTATGCTTAAGAAGTGTATTGGAGATCCGGCATCCATTATCCCCTTAGAACGATTGGGGGTTGATGAAACTCTTTCATATGAAAAGGTTCCGGTAGAGATTCTAGACCGGCAAGTCAAAAGTTTGAAAAACAAGGAAATAGCTTCCATAAAGGTTTAAAGGAGGAATCACTTAGTTGAGGGTTCTACTTGGGAGGCCGAGGCCGATATGAAGTGCCAACATCCTCATAGCTTTCCTTGTACTCCTATTCAAGCTTGAGGTAAGTAGTTCTTCTTTGTTTTGGGAATCATGTGAGTATATGTGTTTTTCCATGATTTCCTTATGATATGCATGTACTTGATGAAATTAATGTTTACTAAGAAAATGAGTTCTTATGATTTATGTGTTCCTCATGTTGTTGTGCCTTTAGTGTGAGTTGCATATTTGACTTCATGAGATGTGATGATGAACATGCTTTAGTATGCTTTTAAGAGTAATTGCATATTGGCTCCATGGTATTGTGTTGAGAATTCTTTTAGTTGGAGAAGGTAGTTCCTCCCATGATTATGAAATATGATGAGTTTCATGCATAATGGGTTGTTAGTTGTAGTTCTTGCTTCCTTGTGTTGCATTGATTATGTTTGAAATGTAGTTGATGTTTCCTCCTTTAAATTTGGGCATTATTTTGATGTTGCATGCATAATGGCTTGCTAGTCTTGAGTCTTTACTTCCCTAAGGTGTCTAGATCGTCATTCGAGGATGAATGTTCCCAAGGGGGAGATATTGTAACACCTCGGAAACTAGTAGGCTAAACTAGAGCTAAGACGTGAGGGTTATCGTCAAGGGAGAAGGTCCAGAGCCAAGGAAAATGGGCAAGGGCCAAGGCAAAGGGGCCAAGGCTGCCCATTTTGTCCAAGGCACTGCCCTTCAAGACCACGAGGGTCTTCACGACCCATAGTGGACACCACAAGTCGTGGTGCTTCTCGTGGAGGTGGAGGCAGTAGCCTCCTTAGGCTGCCCCAAAAGTGGCCCAGACACACCAGCCACTTTACGACTTGTAAAGCCATAGACGACTCGTGGAAGTGGTCTTGAACTTGCCTTAGTGGAATGGCCATGGAAGGTGGCTTGGCCTAGCCACTGCCTCAAGGTCCATGAGAGGGACCACAACTCGTGCCTTGCTCCACGGCTCGTGGTGCCCCTCGTGAAGATGTATTGGGCTTGTGTGGTAAAGGCAATTGTTGCCATGCCATATCCTTAAGACCACAGATGGGACCACGACTCGTCGTCATGACCACGGCTCATGGATCCCCACGTGGTCCGTGGCAGCTGACTTAAAGTGAGGGGCATTTTAGATATTTCCTTTTTAAGTCCTATCAAAGTGAAGTCATTTTGCCTAACTTATATACACCCATATACATTTTTTAAAGTCAAAATACACCCATTCACTCCACTATTTCCCAAAACCCATATCAAATCCCAAAGAGTTCATCTTCTCCAAATATTCTCTCTCTAGAACTTCAAGGAAGAAGAAGAAGGAAGTGAAGAAGCTAGGGTTTCTATTGAAATTCGTTGAGATTCATCACTAAGGTATGGTAGCTCTTCATCCATGGATAGAATTCATCCATGGAGTCCCTCCAAACTCAATTTCAAAACTAGTGATTTCCACAAAAGTTAGGGTTTGATTTCAATCTCATGGGTTCCTTTCAAAAACGTTTCTGATGATTTATTAGTGATATATTATGTATGAATTAAGGATTTTCCATAGTTTTTATGTTGAATCCCCCAAGAACCCATGAAACCCCCAAATTACTCAATTATGATCTTGTGATGTGGGTTTGTTGATTATAAAAGAATGTTATGAGATTATGCATGTAGGGATTGGGTTACTTGAATTATGATTATGTCCATGTCGAATGTAGTAATTCTAGATGTGTTGGTTACATATGATCTATGGTCCTTGAAGGTAAAAGTATGAGAATTATGCAAGAGTATGAGATATATGTATATGCTTAAAGAACACTTTGAAATTGATATGATTATGATCTAGTTGTTGTGTTGTTGAAAGGATTATCCTCATATGCACACTTATGTATGATTATGATATGAGGTGAAAGGTTTCATCACACTATGATGATTCTAAGGTTGAAAGGTTATTCTCACCTATTTAATCAATGAGCTATCCTATGATTTATGTTGGATTGAGTGTTAAGACATTCTTCCACAAATAGGAATCTAAGTCAAGAACATAATATGAACTCAATGGAAATTATGCTTAGCACCGAGTGGATATTTAATATGAGATGAAAGCTTTAACGATAGTTGAGTCCGGCTTTCCAAATGGGTTCCTTCTACGCTAGTTGAGTCCGATATTCCAAATGGGTTCTTTCTATGCTAGTTGAGTCCGGGTTCCCAAAACATGTATCTCATGAGATGGAAACCTTCTACCTCAGTTGAGTTCGAGTTTCTTGTAGCAATCTCCTTAACCCAAAACTATGTGTCCCCACAGGTCTTTAGCTAGTGGATCCTCCTAAAAGCTAACAAACCATGGTCTTACCTTAGGCACGTAGGAAAACCCTTTGCGGTGTGGGTAACACCGGATTCAATGTTCAGCTCACATGGTCTATGTCGGTTAAGGCTTATTTCCACTATGATGAAATATGAACAAGAACGTGAATTATGAACTACAGTTACTCAAGAAGCTTTACTTAACATAGGTGGGATTATGGGATCTTGTTCATGCATTGCACAAGTATGCTTTGAGGATATTTATGGTATGTTTCTTTTATGTTATGATGATCTATATGTTGACTATGCTTATGACTTATGCGTTTACACTAATCTTCATGATGATCCTTAAACTTGGTAAAATGCATGCTTTTCAACTAAAATGTCCTTTTAGCATGTTTTCATGATTTTGTCCATGGCTATCATACTTAGTGCATTTTTGTACTAACTCATATTTTTCTACATTTTTCCTAAGACTAGGGTCCAGTTCTCAAGATTTTCCCCATTGTGGATAGAGCTTGGATTTGTTCATTTCTCATTTTTTGAGGTGAGTCCTCGTGGTTCGAGGACGGATGATGTCTTTGTAGTTCCTTTTTCTTGTATTTGACTTTCGGATTATGTTCTAAGGGTTGTGACCCTATTTGATTCGAAGATTGTAATAGATGGCTAATTGAGACAAGTCTAGACTTCTGCTTTCCTTTATCAAACTTTTTGGACTTGAAATGCATTTTTACTCTTTATTGTTCTATGCTTTATGTTGTGATCTGCTAAGTGGCTTACATGTGACCTTCGAGGTTCTATGTGCCTTGTTATGTCTAGGGGTACCCTTGGGTCCTGACATGAACACTCACTCTTTGGAATTGTTTTAGAGAGTTGTTTGAGCGTTATCAATTTTCAAACGAATAAAGTTGAGTCAATGTTGATTGAAAATATGGGCAATCCTATGGTGTGATATTTGTGTTCATGAGATATTTTATTGTGAGTATGAGTGTATTCATCTTTGTCCCTTGTCTTGTAAATACATTGTCAGTGTGTTGGGACATTTCTTTCCTTGGGGGGGTGGGGATGTATGTTGAAAAATTGTTGATTTGGAAATTTCTAATTGAATCAAGTGATCATGAAAAAGAACTAATGAGTTAAGTCACTTCTTGAGTTTGCATTTTTTTCACTTAATTATTCTTGGTTCTTAAAAATATGCCATAAGAATGGGGGAAGTTACTTTGTGAAAATGTTGCATATGGTCTATTTGTTAGTACTAACCGAAGTAATTTCCTTTGTGCTTGATTGAAAAGGGTGAAATTGATTTGTGGTGTGTGTTGAAATGAGAGCCTCTTCATTTTAAATTTTCTTTTTTTGAGGACAAGCAAAGTTTCTAAGTTGGGTGTGTTGATGAGTGGTAGATTCAGACTCATTTGAGGCACTTTTGGTAGTTATTTTGTCTTACTTTAGATTAGAATTGGTGCTTTTAATGTAGTTTTCTTCATATTTGCAGGAAAAAGAAATGAAGAGTTGATTTAAATGATCTTTGAAGAAACTAAGCGAAATTCAAGCAAGAATAGGTCAATGAGAAGAAAGTGGAACTGGAAGAAGTTTACTCATTTTGATTGCGTGAAGTAGAGGTCGTGATCGCATTGCATAAGAAATTCAGATCTCGCAATCGCATGGTCAGAGATCATGATGGCATTGCACAAGAAATTTAGATCTCACAATTGCATGGTTAGAGGTGGCGTTCGCATAGCTCAGCGACACTACTCATCCCTATCGTGTAAGCTTGTTGTCGCGACTGCGAAGAGTAAAATGCTTGGCGCTGAACAGATTGAGAATTTCACCAAACTTATCGCAAAAATTCTTTCTACACTCACAAGCAATCATTGTTCAGGAAGAGAATACTTTGGAGAACATATTGTAGAGTAAAACTCATCTTCTTAGCTTAGAGCAGAATTGATAATGTTCATAATTTTGGGTTGAGATATTGAAGGCAAGTTGCCTCACAATTCACTTTTGGGTTTGAAGATTGTGTTCTTGATAGTAAAGTATATTTTCCCTTTTTCATTTCCTTTCTTTGCATTGCTATAATTTTTGGTGCAATTATGTGTATGAAATTGGGCTTTTGTGCTAGAAATAGACAAAGTTATTTGGGTATTTTATTTATTGCTCTATTGTTTTTGTAATTCTTTATTTCATGCTTGAATTCATGAAATGGGTTTAGTCTACTTTTCATGTTTGTATTTGATGATTTGAGAGTTCACGCTTCAATATATCTTCTGATATTTCTGGGTTGCTCGAAAGAGAATTCGTGAAGTGGAGAATTAGGTTAATAATTGTAATTAGATTTGAGCACTAAATTTGAGACCAAAAGGAGATAATTTAGGTATACTTTGTTGAATGATAAACTTGATAGAAATAGAGGATTAGATTATGGTCTTAGATTGCTTTATTGTTGACACGATTGAGACCAAAAGTAGATATCCTGATGTAACCCTTTGAAACTTAATGGAGATTAGGGTTGACTGATGATTATCTAACCTATATATGATTTAATCAGCATGGGTTGAATTGAAGTGGATCATTGTGTATTAGATTAATTCCAACTCTCTCAACTCCCACACATCCCTTGCTTGATATCTTCTTGGCCCAAAACCTTTTTTTAGTTACAAAAGTGATCGTCTATTTGATTATTGTGTATTTTGTCTGTTTAGATTGAAACTAGTAACTATTTATTATTCATCTTTTCAATCACCGACAAATTGTTCTCTGTAGGATTCGACCCCGACTCTTTGTTATGTATTTTATTGATGACAAATGTTTACTCTTTGAACTTGTTTTAAGGTTAATTTGAGCGTTATAACTTCCTTAAGAGAAATTTCTTCCTATAAGGAAACTTTGAATCCTTCTTGGACTTTATTTGTGCTCTTTATTTCTTTCTGTCTTTGCTCCTTTAATTCAACTATTTATTTCTTTCCTTTTTGGCTTTATTATTTCTATAATTTATTTGTTTCCTTCTTTATTATCATTTCCCATATTTGTAGGTTGTCTTGTCACGACCCAGGGGTACAACCTATATGTAACATGACACATAGAACCCCGAAGGACTCAATGTAAGCCACATAGCATATCATAACATAAGATAATAGAAAACTGCAGAAATTTTAAAACATTTTTCATACAATCAAATTCTTTATAAAAGTAAAGCGGAAGTCTTATGAAAATACTTGTCAACTTGAACCATCTAAAACAACTTGAATAACTCTTGGGACACAACCCATACAATAGTTCTAACATAAAAATAAAAAACATAAAGGAAAGGTGATCAAATCCTCGATGCTATGAGAACTCACCAAGTCTTCAACTCGTTGCTTCTACTAAGAACCTAGCCACGAGAATGGAACTCAAGATTGTCGGACCATACATTTAATAAGAATGTAGGCAAGAGTATTTGTTAGTACAAAATGTACTAAATATGATAGCTAGCATAACATCATAAGAGCATAACATAAGGGTTAGTCAACTTAAGATATATGTCATAATCATAAGAGATGCGTTATAAAATATAAACTATAAGCATAGGAGACAACCACATAGTCATAGCATAATCTCCAACATAGGCATAATATAAGCATTATTCAACCCTTAGTCCTTCATATCATAAGAGAACTACTTCTCAAGTAACCTCAAAGCATACTTGTGCAATGCATGGATTAGACCCCATAACTCCACCAACACTAAGTACCACTTTTAGGTCATCATAATCATACTTACCATCTTTGGATCTCATCCTTTGCTTACTTCTCATAGACAAGGAAATCTTCACCTTTAGTTCACCATATCATGGAAGGAAACTATAGAAACAATCCAAGCTAAGCATACAACATATAAGAGAATACCTCATAAGTAGCTTCAAGTCATACTTTGCAATGCATGGATAAGACCCCATAATCCTACACATACTAAGTACCATTTTAGGCTATCATACTGAAATGATTATTATTTATCATTTATAGACTACCAAGGAATAGCACCCTATTAGGCTAGACCAAGCTACCAAAGGATAGCATATTATCATGCAAGTCCAAGCTATTCAAGAAATGGTACATTTACTCCATCCTAGCTACCAATGAAGAGGTTTGGCCTAACCAAGTCACGCTACCATGCAAGTATTCTATGATACTAGTTCAAGTTACCCTTAAGAAAGGTATGATTTCCCAATCCAAGGCTACCATGAGGTCTCATACTCAAGCTATGATGACATGGTCTTGTCATACCAAGTCAAGCTATTCAAGAAGGTATTTCATAACACAACTTCAAGCTAACATGACTAAACATGCTTTGATTCATTATAGGTGAGCAAGCCTTTCAACCTAGAATTATTCTATGTGAGGGAACCTTTCATCTCCTATCATATTCATGCTTAAGAGTGTATATGAGAATATTCTTTCAACAACACAACAACGTATCACAATCATAGACACTTCACTCTCAAATTGTTCATAAATCATTTACATAGGTTCTATAAGAACATGCATAATCTCATTCTTTCATAATCTAGGTCATAAGGGTAAAGTCCTTCCACCATAACTCTATCTAGTAGTCTACCATTATCATATAAGCTTCACTCTTTAAAGCCCTAACATACATAATTCATCATATTGGCTTTACTTTCAAAACCCTAGTAATAAACATTCATGACTACAAGCCTTACTCTCAAATATTTACCTCTTACAATCATCATACATGCCTAGATCACAAGGCATTCTAGTCACATGCTTCATTTTTAAGCAATTCTAGTCATATATCATCATAAAGGTTCAATCTCAAGCTTTACTAGTCATGATCCATCACATGTACATTATTCTAATTCAATTCATGTCTACATGCCTTTATTATTGAACAATTACTATACATATTACCAATTCTAGAAGATCATCTATGAATCGTCAATTTCCCTTCATGAGGCATAAACCCACATTACTTTAATTTCATCAATTAACCAGGGTTAGCCATGGAAAACATATAATATCATCATAATAGCATGATTAAATACCAATTAAATCATAAGAAATCAATATCCACTCAATTGGATCCATATTCAATTTAACCCACAATATTGAAAAGAACCCTAACTTGAATTGGGGATTTCATCTTCACAATTGTGGAATAACTAAGGGACTCCATAGATGGAAGAATACATGGATGAATAAGATATTATACCTTGATTATAAAACCTTACAAATCTTGCAACAATGAAGTCTTGACCTAGCTTGAACCTTGATTATAAAGCCTTACAAAGCTTGCAACAATGGAGTCTTGACCTAGCTTGATTCTTCTTCTTCTTCTTCTTCTTCTTCTCCTTCTTCTTCTTCTTCTTCTCCTTCTTCTTCTTCTTCTTCTTCTCTTTCTAGAGAGAATTTCTTGGAGGGAATTGGGTTCTTTTAAGTGAGTTGAGTTAATGTCTAGGATCAATGATTTTAGGGGTCTAATTTCTTTATATAGTTTGTCTAAACTATAATAAAAATACACCACTTAAACCCTAATTAATTCCAGAAAGTTCCATAATACCCCCACTTAACCGACTTAAACTTGACCACTGCCTCACCCATGAGACCACGCCCACGGGAAATGAGTGGACCCATGGGGCATACTAGTCATCCTTGGGTGGAGTCATACAACTCATCTTTTGGGAACCCTGAACCAGGACTCCTCATCCACGGGGCGTGGATCCCTTTCGTGAGTGGACCATTTTTGGGAGATTTAGGTCCTCATAAAGGACCATTGGTTGGTCCTTGGGGAGTCGTACCTTGACATTCTACCCCAAAACCCTTCATTTTAAGTACGGGAAGCCAAATCTAAGACTCTACCTCTTACGTCAAGATCTAGAACCCTCACATAAAGCTCTAGTTTAGCCTACTAGTTTCCAGGTGTTACATGTCTCCATTTATAACTAGAGACCTAATTTACCTGATAGAGTATACAAAAGACAATAAGTAGTGAACCAGGTTCACTTTATAAATAATTAAACCTACTTGAATGTTCTCTTATCTCCCCAAAGAGATACTAGATACAAAATGAGTTGGTAAAGAAATCATAAAAGCTAGCAATAATGACTAGCTTATTGTGGATCCTTTAGCTAATGATTCGGTGCACTAAAATCCTTAAGAACAACAATATGGTGTCATTAGGGGTGTATTTCAATCTCATTGTGTTGTAGCTATAACTACTGATACTAAGGAAAGTGTAACATATCAGAATCAAGAAGGATAGAAAATGGGCTAAGCAGGCAGTCACCAGCACAATACGAGTTATGGGACCTTCCACAGAGCCCTTGACGGGCCATGAAGAGGACCACAACTCGTTATGGTGCCCGTGGAGGGTTTTCAAAACCTGTCCAAGATGTGTCACCTCCCACGAACCCTTAGACGGCCCATCGTGAGCATCACGGACCGTCAAGGTAGTCGTGAAAAGGGTATGAGCAATAGGGGTCTGCCCCAGCCATTGTCTAAGGACCACGACTGCCATAACAACTCTTGGAGTCATTCACGGGCCGTGAAGATCACCGTGGCAGTGGTCGTGTCGGTTTCAATTCGGGTTTTTTGGGTTTTTCCCTAATTATTCTATCCTTATACTATGTCATTTTACCCTTACCTAGAAGTCCTATATGAGTGTTTTTAAACCCAAATTTCCCCAATTGAAGTCGCTTTCTATATTATCCAAAAGAAGAACAAGTCTTCTTCTCCAAAATATTTCTCTCTAGAAAGCTTAAAGAAGAAGGAGTAAACCTAGGGTTTCAAGTCAAGCCTCCAATTCCACCATTGAAGGAAAACTTTTGGCATTGAGGTATGACAGTCTTCATCCATGGAGCCCTTTCCTCCATGGAGTTCCTAAATTCTCCAATTTACAAAGTTAGAAATCCCCAATTGAGTTAGCGTTTTTCTTCTCTGTCATGGGATTATTTCAATAGTGATTTATTTGATTGATTTATGAACTTTTATGCATGCATTGATATAATCTCATGATTTCAAGGGGAATCCCCATGAATCCATGCTTAACCCATGTTTGCTAAATATTGGTAATTGAAAGTGGGTTTTGAACTATGAAAGGTAAATTATGGAATTATGCATGTTCTTATGAAATTGATGAATTATGATGTAACTTGCTTTGAGAGTAAAGCATATATGATGTTGTTGTTAATTATTGCCAAAGGTTTTCTCATATATAGGATTCTAATGTTTAAAGGTCTTCTCACCTAAAATGAATCAAGCTACGCAGCTATTCAAGTGAAACCTAGCTTGGATTGGTTACTTAATTATGCCTTTCCATATATGATTTAGCTTGGATTGGCAATATGACGTGACCTTCCATGGATGATAAAGATAAGTTAAGAAAATGACTATTCCGTGAGATTTACTCTTAGCACCGAGAGGATATTGCGATGGAATCTCTCTCATTAGTACAAGCCGAGTTTCTAGTAGAAATATCTTTATCCCATACCTATGTTCCCCCATAGGATGATTATCTTAGATAAACATTAGATAGTTTATCCACATAAGCTAGAAGTTTATGGTTTGACCTTGGCAAGTAGGACACCTCTTTTCGGTGTGAGGTAGACACAGGATTCCATGTTGATAGCTCACATGGTCTTATATATCGGTTAAAGGTAAATCTCCCATAATAAAGAACTAACGTTACTTCAAGAAGTATCTCACATGTGACTTAAGATGATGTTTAATTGCATTGACCATGTTTTATGACTTATGTATTTTAGTTTTCTTACATTCAAGTCTTAGCTTGGTCATGTCACTTTATGAAAATGTCTTTTTGAGCATGATTTCAAATGTTTTATGTGTGGCTTTCATACTTAGTGCATCATTGTACTAACGCATACTCTTGCCTATATTTCTTATCAAAATTTAGGGTCCGACGTTGCAGATTCGCACTTCTGTGTATAAGGATCTAGTAGTTGAAGTCAGAAGATTGGTGAGTCCTTATACATTTGAGGACTGAGCCTTTATTACATTTTTTTCATTTCATTTCAGTTTAGAGTTGATGTACAAGCTACATCCCTATTACTTCTTATCTACTAGATGGCTTTGAGACGATGTTTAGACTTTCGCTTCTCTTTATAAACCTTTTATATTTTGAAACTCTCTTTTTAAATCTCTTGATTTCTATAATATTGTATGATATATGCTAAGTGGTTTGTATGGGGCCTCTCGGGGTCTTATACCCCATGTTACGCCTAGGGTCTACCTTATGTCGTGACAAACTTGGTAAACAGAGCGCAAGGTTTGGAAAGGTTCTATGAAATTTTCAAAAGCCACGTCGAATAGAGTCTTGTTCATGAGTGTGAAGTGCGCCACATTTATGAATGAGAGTCTTTAAGAAGTTTAGGAAACTCCACTACTTTCATTACTCTAAAGTCATGCGATAGAGTTCAATTCTATAATGTCTCTCTCCTAATCCTTATACGATTCTCTATAGGATATGGCTACTCAAATAGCATATGCTAGAAGGAATGTGGGAGAGAACGTGGAACGAGAAGCTCCTCCAATTCTGGTCGACTCTTTGGTCGAGCAAGTGACTAATGCGAAGTTTAGGGTTTCTTTCCAAATGTGGGTACCCCTGTGAACCCAAATGTGGTTACGTTGGCATTTAGAGTGAGGGACTTCACTAGAACGAATCCTCCAGAGTTTCATGGTTCTAAGGTTGAGGAAGACCCTCAAGAATTCATTGATGAGGTTTATAAGGTGTTGATGATCATGGCAGTGAAACCGGTGGAAAAGGAGGAATCGTCCGCTTATCAACTTAAGGGTGTTGCTCAAATATGGCTCAACCAATGGAAAGAAAGGAGATAGGAAGATGCAGGTCCTCTTGATTGGGAAAAGTTCAAAGTTCCTTGCCTTGATAGGTTTTATCCCCTTGAGATGAGAAAGGTCAACGTAATTGAATTTATCAATCTTCATCAAGGAAATATGAGTGTGAAGGAATATGCTTTGAAAGTTCACACAATTGTCTCTATATGCTACTACTATGGTTGCCGATCCTAGGGCAAGGATGAGTAAATTCATTTTAGGAGCGTCCGAGATGGTGGTTAAGGAATGTCATACCATTATACTTATCAATGATATGGACATTTCTCATCTCGTAGTTCATGCTCAACAAATCAAAGAGGAAAAATATAAGGAAGGGTCTAGGGAGGCAAACAAGGCTAAGACAGGTGATGGTAATTTCTCACATTCGAGGTCTGATGGACATGGTCATCCTAAGTTCTGACAAAGGTTTTCTGGTAAAGGTTCCTACAATGCCCCGTCTTAGTTCAATAAAGATAAGGTATCTAACCCAAAGCCTTAAGGAGGGAATAGTAGCGAAGTTTTATTGTTTATGTCTCCTTGTGCTAGATGTGGAAGGAAGCATGAGGGGAAGTTCTTATTTTGCACGAATGGTTGCTTTAGTTGTGGAAAAAGTGGTTATAAAATGAGCTATTGCCCAACGGTTACGGCTAAGGGGAGATAAGATAAACAAGCTCCGCCTAGTGGTTCTGGTTCTAGTGCCACAAAGCAAAATTGATTCTATGAACTTCACACTCATGGTGAACAAGAAGGTTCTCCCGATGTGGTTACCCATATGTTGAAAATCTTCCAAATTGATATTTATCCTTTACTTGACCCTGGTGCAACTTTGTCTTTTGTGACGCCATATGTGGATATGAGGTTTGATATTCTTCCAGATGTGTTGTAAGATCCATTTTCTATCTCTACTCCTGTTGGTGATTCTATTGTGGCTAAGAGGGTATATAGAAAGTGTCACGTCTCTTTGTCCCATAGAGTCACTCATGTTAACCTTGTACAACTTGATATGCTAGATTTTGATGTTATCCTTGGTATGGATTGGTTGCATGAATGTTATGCTTCTATTGATTGTAGAACCCTGTAGTCAAGTTTTAGTTTCCAAATGAACCCATTCTAAAGTGGAAAGGGGGAAATTTGATGCCTAAGAGCCAGTTTGTCTCTTTTCTTATAGCTAGAAAGATGATTTCTAAGGGTTGAATATATCATTTAGTTAGGGTGAGGGATATAGATTCTGAGACCCCTTCTCTTGAGTTGGTCACCATTGTAAATGAGTTTTCGGAAGTGTTTCTAGATGATCTACCCGGTGTTCCTCCCGAAAGGGAAATACACTTCGGTATTGACCTTCTCCCAGATACGCAGCCTATCTGTATTCCTCTTTATCGTATGACTCCGGTAGAACTTAAGGAATTAAAGGATCAATTGAAATATTTGGTGGATAAAGGTTTCATCTGACCGAGTATCTGTCCATGGTGTGCTCCAGTTATGTTTGTGAGAAAGAAAGATGACTCACTTCGTATGTGTATTGACTATCGACCAATGAACAAGGTTACTGCTAAAATCAAATATCCTCTCCCAAGGATAGATGACTTGTTTAACCAACTTCAAGGGGTAAGCTAATTTTCTAAGATTAAACTCCGATCTGGTTATCACCAATTGAGGGTGAAGTAAAATGACATTTTGAAGATGGCTTTCCGAACTCGGTATGGTCATTATGAGTTTTTGGTAATGTCATTTAGTTTGACTAATGCACTGGCGACATTTATGGATTTGATGAATAGGGTCTTTAAAAAATACCTTGATATATTTGTGATTGTGTCCATTGATGAGATATTGATCTATTCAAGGAGTGAAGACGAGCATACCAATCATTTGAGGATTGTGTTGCAAGTCCTCAAAGACCAACAACTCTTTGAAAAGTTTAGTAAATGTGAGTTTTGGCTAAGGTCCGTGGCTTTTCTTGGTCATAATGTTTCCAGTAAGGGTATTGAGGTAGACCCCAAAAAGATAGAGGCGGTCAAAAATTGTCATAGACCTCTAACCCCTTCGGATATTAGACGCTTCTTGCGTTTAGTCGGTTACTAGAGAATGTTTCTTGAAGAATTTCATCGATTGTTTCTTCATTGACAGGATTGACTCAAAATAAGATTAAGTTTGTATGGTCTGAAGCGTGTGAAAAGAGTCCTCAAGAATTGAAAGATAGACTTACTTCCATTCCAGTGTTGACTTTACCAGAAGGGACCAATGGTTTTGTTATTTATTGTATTGCCTCAAAAATAGGTCTAGGATGTGTACTTATGAAAAAGGGGAAATTCATTGCCTATGCTTCAAGGCAACTTAAGATTCACAAGAAGAATTTTCCTATCCATGACCTTGAACTAGTGGCTGTTGTTTTTACCTTAAAGATTTGGAGGCATTATTTGTATGATGTCCATGTAGATTTCTTTACCGACCACAAAAGTTTGCAATATGTATTCAACACAAAAGATTTAAATCTTCACCAAAGGAGGTGCTTTGATTACGAAAGGATTATTACATGAGTGTTGTATATCACCTCGGTAAAGCGAATGTAGTGGCAGATGCTCTTAGCTGAGTATCGATAGGTAGCGTTGCTCATATGGATGATGATAAAATGTGTTGGTTCGAGATGTTCATAGATTGGTCTGATTGGGTGTTTGGTTAGTTGATTTGCCAGGGGTGGTGTTATGGTTCACAATGGTTCATAATTATCATTTTATGCAGATGTGAATGCCAAGCAAGGTCTAGATTCGACTTTGGTAGAATTAAAGGAATTAGTGCTTAAAAAGTTCATAGAGGGTTTCTCCCAAGCGGGAGATGGTGTACTTAGATATCAAGGTCGGTTGTGTGTCCCAAATATTGACGACGTGAAGGGGTAAATCATGTCAGAAGCCCATAGTTCTCGATATTCCATTCATCCGGGAGCCACCAAGAAGTTCTATGATTTGTGGGAGATCAATTGGTGGAATAGGATGAAGAAGGATATTATGGAATTCATGGTTAAATGTCCTAATTTTCAACAAGTGAAGGTTGAGCATTAAAAGTCAGGAGGTTTATCCCAACACATTACTATTCCTACTTGGAAGTGGGAAGATTTGAATATTGGATACAGTGTTGGTTTACCATGCACCCATCAACGACATGACTCGATTTGGGTTTGTAACGACCCGAGAGCACCCCTAGTCATTACCGGCGTATTCGACCTCTCGGAGGTCTTATACAAGACCTTAGCATTCGTCATAGCATTATCATAGAAAAATAGCGGAAAATTTAAAACTTTTCATAATATAACACAAGACTTAGAAAGTCACCTCATTTAAACCTTTAATACAAATCGGAATACTACGTCTCAAAGTAGCCATCTTAAAACACGACTACAATACAATAGAGACACAACCCTTACAATACAAAAACAACTACTATCTAGTACAATGAACTTAAGGAAACTCTTTAACATAAAGGTCCTTGAATCTTTAAGG
>JAJOOO010013416.1:0-58502 GCA_029582685.1 Solanum piurae | reverse complement strand
ACTTTACAGTTGTTGTCTACTAATGGGCCCACATTCGGGTCAAGGACAAACCCAACAAACAATGGCCCATGACAAAAAGCACACTAAATTCCAAAAAATTCAACCCAAAAAAAACTGGCCACTTTACCTTACCGACACTCTCAAGACATTAGTGATTAGACAACCATAAGGTACATGCAACTGTCCGTTTGGTTCGAATTTAACTTTTATATACTGATAGCATAAAAAATCAATTACCGTATGGTTCTTTTTGTACCAATCTCCAATGAGGATGGTGTAATCGTTTGCAGGGTCCGGGAAAGGGACGGGGATTCTAGGCCTGCTGAGAATCCTAATCCCTCCAAAACCACCAGCAGCTTTGTGGAATGCAAGAGATGGGAAGTAATAGAAACTCCCAATTTGATCCTTCACTTGTAGATTGAATGTGTTATTTCTCCCTGGGGGTATTGGGCATGTTGTTCCATATACTCCATCTACAAATGAGTTTCTCCTGTTCTGTACTCCGTTCCTACATGTATATTTCAAGATAATAAGACGTTAACTTAAATTCTTAAATGAGATAATTCACAAAATGGACTATAATATACGAACATGTAGGAGAAATACTATTTTCATATTATTATATGTTATTTTAAGTGGAATAAAGAAAACAAATATCAAGAGACAATAACCTGATTTACCTAATATTTTAAAACTTAATAGTTAATACTATATATTAATTAATATAAATATTATAAAAAAAATACTCATATTAATTATTATTTCTTAAAAAATATGTAAAATGCAGAGTTGAATATCAACGAGTAAAAGCGAACGTCGCTTTCGACTATTTAAATAATTCAATGGACACAGAATTTGCAGCTACATTTCACATGACCCACCGACTAGTTGTATTCAATTTAATTTTTTCAACATTTAATCATTTGTTCAGCAAGCCCAACAAAACCATGTGATTTTGCATATATTATTTTTTCCCTTCAATTTCATATTCAAAAAATTTACTGAATTTAACTATTTAAACTATATAGTATAAACAAACTAAGTGGTATAATGCTCTTTACCAACAATTTTTTTGACTCGGAATTTAGAGTTTAGATATTATATGGATGTAAAAAATTGGTTAATATCCGCTAATTTTTAAAGTTGCGTTACGTCTTTAGTTAGCAAATCTGAACGTATGGGATTCTTATCAAAGTGAGAACTTTTAATTAAGAGTGACTCAACTCAACCATCTTATTCCGATACGGGATCAGATTATTGTTGCTTATACATAATACATCGTTGTCTAGAATGTCTACTTGGAAAACAAGTTGTTAATAATTATACAGCTGGATAACTAACTTATTAAGCTGCTGCCCAAATATAGCTAAAATTTGATTCGTAGCGTGTGAATTTAGAAAAAGCCACGAAGATTCCGACGAGACTTTACAAAATGTTGACGTCAAAGCCCATGTGGTATTTTTTTCTATTTTTTGTCAGTAGAAGCCAGCAGTAGTCAAGTGGAACTTGTCAACTTGTCGTCCAAATCTTACCTAAGCCACAAAATAAATAATTCCAATACTAGTTTATACTTTATGTGCACCTTGCTCCGATGTGCATTATTCGAGCTTGAGGATTTTTAAAAAATTGCTTTATACCTAACTTATTCTATCCTTGCTTATGAAACTATACAGATTTGTTGTAGTGATGTACTAGTTTTTTTGTGCACGAAGTTTACGGTCACCGAATCATTCAATTTTTAGATCAAATCTACAAATTTGTTGTTAAAATGTATGGCACACTTCATCTATTTTAAACTTATTCACTAGTACTATGCTTTTGCTCTTAGAACAAAGAAAAAGAAAAAAGGACCCCTGTATATCAAACTATACTCTGCTTTTGCTCTTTGAGCAAAGATGCCAAAATCCACGTTAATTATTAAGGACGTTTTTAGACCAAATTAGTAACTGATGACACATTTTAATTCAATTTCACGTGACATTTTTGACTCTCTAAAAAATGTAGATCTATACAAACATCATTACCACAAACTATAGAAGTAGGTACACAGTACACACTAACATTTTACATCCACTGATCTTGAAATCTTCAATCTGCCTCTTGTACTAAAAGGGCAATAAACAAAGACGAATTCATGATCTAGAGTCAGTTTGTTTTAAAATGTGTTTATCTTATTAACTGCATACATTTTAAATTTGTTCGAGCAAACACAAAACTCGCCTTAAATCACTTATTATAGTGAGATCTGACTGCAGAACCATATTAACCAGACAGATGCTTAAATACAATCTGCCCAAACCCAATGCACTTGCGAATTGTATAACCCAGAAGCAAACTGCAAATTACACAAAATTTATTCCTATGTAGCTATCCTTGTTTGTTCAGAAATTGATACAGTTAAATTTATCACGAGTCTATCAAATGTGATAAGTGATCTTCAACGTAATCAACGCACTAAATGTGAACAAAAAAAAATGGAAGTTTCAGTGAATTACCAGGAAAGTAGAAAAGGCTCATCCAAGCTGTTGTGGATATTGATAACGAGATTGTCATTGGTGACTGAGTTGATATCAGGACCAGGAAACTGGCCATTAATCAGAATTCCCTACACAAACATAACATAAATTTCACCGTTACATAAGCATATTGATCTAATAAACCCAGATCCATATATAAAAAAATGCATTGCATTTATAGAAACAAACCTGTTGAGGAACTCCGAGAGGATAAATAGTTCCATAAGTGACATTCCAATCGAAGTATCTGTAAGGATCTTCCGCTACAACAGAATTCCCAATTAATACCACTAAAAACACCGCTACGGCGAATTTTAGCGGCAACATTTTTTTCTACTTTACTTTATGTTGCACTGCAATTTGCTATAATAAGAAAAACAGAGTGGAAATAGAAGGATTTTAAAAGAAGAAAGAGTGGGTTCTCGAACCAGAGTGGGGGTAAGGGTGGGGTACAGTGATGGGGTAGGAGGGAAGAATTAAAGCGAAAGGGCATGTCATATTTAAAAGCGCTGTACACGCTTTATTATCCATTTTCAAAATTTACTGTTTCGATTAATTTGAATCGTTAGATCACACTTATAAAATTACACTAGATATGTTGTGATTATTGCTGATTCATTAAAAGAGAAATGTTCCATATCAAGGACATTTTTGGACATATAATTTGCCTATTACATGTGTTCGGAACTAAAATTTTGGATAAAATAATAAAATTTCATTCATCTCACCATATTTCGATACGGTCGGCAAAGACTATCTTCTACAGGAGTATTAATTAATTGGCCATTAATTGGAGTAAAAGTCAAGTTAAAAGTAGGGAATGTGGCCCTCATAAGTAAATAGTAGTTGTCGTAAAAAAAGAGAGGGAAAATTAGTGGAAATTTTTGAAATTAACAACTGCAACTCTGTAACTGGGAAAACCAATAAATATATGAAAAGTTTAATGTGTCGGTGCTGGGGTCCACGCGGCACTTAAACAGTGTAAAAACTTTATTATATAGTAATCATTATTATTGCATAAGAATGTTATAGATGATTACTTTCTAATTTTATTTAGAAACTAAATAAAATGAACTTTATTCATTAATAATCAATGTGTATGTTGAATTGGTTCGAATATTATCTGCAAATCTTTGATTATTAATGATTACTAATATAAGTAAGTATACATTTTTGTAGTTTTAACAAGTGAATCTTGTTATTAAGTGTGATGGTTTAAATTAAATTATAATATACATTTTAATTAATTCAAATTTTATTTTCTCAATAATAACAAATTGGGAGAGAGAGGAGAAAACGCGATAAATCGAGTCATCAGAAAGTGCATGTGATGAGTTAAAAGGTGTGGGATACACCCTCATCTCCCACGTCCTTTCAATATAATACTCCACTCACTGTATCTCACTTTTCCATGATTGATTAGCCCAGCTAATATATTATTTTCTACGTTTCAATTTATTTGTCTTGATAAAAATTTATATCTACTTAAAATGTATGTAAAAAAATGTAATCATATTATTTTAAACTAAAAAATATATTACGTATATCAGCCTATTCTTTAATCTTGTAATTTTAAGTATATCTTATAAAAAATTGAATTAAAAAGTTGTCCAAAAAAAACACCCTTTTGAAATGGATTAGAAATAAAAATAGGACAAACAATGAAGTACTATTATATGGGTTAAATAATTTTTTCTTTTTTATAAAAATAAATTCATTTTTACGTTGGAGATTTGACAATTATGCATAGATAGACATATTTATTTATATAAAATTAAATAAATAAACACGGTGCGTAGTATGATAGTATCTCAATTTTGCATATTTACTCACTTCCTTTCTACGCCCACTACCTTAACACACCATAGGCCAGCCACTTCCAGCTGCCATTTTTTCCTCTCCAGTAAATAATATTCACAGATCACATCATTCAAGCAATTATTAAAATGCCAAGTTTACTGGGGGTATTTTTTTTTATTGATATCACATCTCCACAAAATTAATATCACACTCCAATTAATATTGTTCTCCCACTGCCCTCCAATTATAAATTAAACAGGGATTTATAATACTTTTGATCAAATTATTTCACATTTAAAATTTACTGATTTAACTTATCGAATTCAAAGTTTTCGGCTAAGTGATGAGAGACTCATGGACTTAAATATTACTATCAATCGTTTTTATGAAGTTATTCATCTTTCAATTTGTGTTAGAGCTTTATGATTTACAGCAAAAGCAGATTTAATATTTTAATTGTGATTGGTTCTATCTATAAAGTTTTTAACCATTCGACATATTTATCGAAATCTTTAATATATAGATTTTTGACATGGTAAATATTGAATTCGAATTAACGTGCTACCAATGTGCTGCCCCTAGTTTATATGTGAACCGGTTATAAAATTAGAAATCCTTTTGGTTTTGTCATTTTCTCATATACCATAGAGTGAATACATGTGAAGAACATAATTGGTCTCAAAGGTAGAATTGATCAAAATCGAACCTAAATTAATAACTCAAAAAAAGTTATTGATTTATCGATAGCGGTTATTGATTTAGTGATTTCGATAATACTTTGATTTTTTTAACTTCGGATTATCAGTGTTTAAAGGTTTGAGGTTTTACTTAATAGATTAATCAATAACCCGATGGTAAATTAATAAATTATATTTATAGCATTTTGTATATAAAATCCTTGACTTAGAATTTAATTTTATACTTTTATTTATGATTGTTTCAAACTCTCGATTATTCTACAAATTGTGAGTGTTTGCTTTTAAGTAAGATGTTATCTTTTAATATAACTTAGTACTTGGTTCTTTTGGTTTGATCCCTATTTTCCTTGTGATTTTCAATGATTATTTTGTGGGCAAATCTTAACGTTTACATCGATAACGATCAATGACCAATAAACCGATAATCGATAAGTCAATATCTTAATGATTTTGTAATGATTTAACATGTCTATAAATTGTTAAACCAATAAGTTGAATCAGTAAACTGTAAAACTAAATCGACTGATCAATGATGCAGCCCTACTGCTGACAACCAATAAATTAAATCAATAAACTTTAAAATCGAATCGAACCTATTAATATACAATTATATTATAAATTAATAACTAATAAGTCAAATCGATAAATTTTAAAATCAAATCGTAACCAACCAATATGCAGCCCTAGCAAAAGGTCTGACGTTGAAGATTGTACATATAATAAAGTTTCACGCATTTGGCATACATGTTGCTGTTAGAAAAATACTAAAAATACCACCCAAAGAGACACAGATAGTAAACCTTATTCTAATCACGTGTGGATTTATTGGAAAGATACAGGGAATATAATTAATTGTCTTTCTATTTAGACAAATACTGGCTGGAAAAAAATTAAAACGAATCTGTACATGTTCACATGATAGGTAAAGAAACAAATACAGTTAATTATATTATTTCAAAAAGTTGAACTTAAAAGTGCACGTAATGACGCTATGGACAAATATTTTCTTTAAACCAAATTTCAATATTCCAATATAGGACAGATGGATATGTGATATTAAATATGACTGAGTGGTAAAGTTAATTTATGAAAAATCATCCATTCATTTATTAACTTAATCTATTTGATAAGTTCTATTCAATTAATTTCTTTAGTCGAAGGTCTATCCGAACGTCTCTGCCAGTAGCGTAGAGATAGGAATACATTATATTAAAAGAATAAAAAATAAAAAGATGATGAGTTTGTACAATGATTTAATTTGCAAACAGTGGACCATAGGGCATTGATTTTGTAGAGACTTTCAAGGTAAGGCAATATCCAAGAAACTTGACCATGTAAATGTATTATAAAAAAATGACCAACTTTTACAAATGCCACCAAATCCCATGTGCCATAATTGCAATCACCATTACATGAATATTTAGCTATGCACTTGTAGAAACGAAAAATACACAAGTTGTTTGAAAAAGTCAATTATACACTTTATTTCAAATGGAACTACTACGATATCTGACTTTCATAACGAGGTAACTCGATCCAATGGTGGATATAATTCATGTGATAAATTTAACTAAATCTAATTTATTTTTTTACTGAATATAGATATCCATGTGAATATGACAAAAAAAAATCAATAATATAAGATTTGAAACACGCGATTAAAGCTAAAATAAAAAAGATTATGAGTTAGACCCTAAAATTTAAATCTTAGATTCGTCTCTCGCCCAAAAATAACTTTTTGTAGAAACACACGATTAAAGCTAAAACCAGAAAGATTAATGAGGCTTAGCAATAACAACTAAAAGTAAAGAAGTAATAATACACATGTTTGCTTTGCTGTAACGGCAAAGGTAGGAACTGGTAAACAGAGAGACACATTAGCATTAGTCATATGTTTTGATAGTACTAGGACTCAACTTGCCGCAATCAGTGGCCATGTTCGTGTCCTTGTCTGTCAAAAAACTAACATGCCAATCAAAATAAAAGAACTTTGGACTCATGCTTAGACAGCCATTATTAACAAGAAGAAAAAAAAACATTATATACGCGGTATAGTCCCACAAGTGGGGTTCGAAGAAGGTTGTGAACAAACCTTATCATTACCTTTTTTCTTGTAGACGAGTTGTTTTCGATAGACTCTGAGTTAAGAAATGCAAGAGTGACTAAGATCAACATCAAAATTGACATGTTGATGCTTGTGTTTGAATTAATAAAATGTCTAAAAGATATCGCCATGGGACTAACCGACACAAGGCGCAAAGATCAACAACCTGGAGGGCATCTATTACTGAACTTATTGAACACAGACGTTTTAACAAATTTCATGTGGTGTGACTGTTATTGTATTAAAAGGAACATGAAAAAGAAAGGATTTATGGATAATGTTACAGCTTAAAAAGAACATTATACAAGTACTGGGGAATTCTGCCCCAATACTAACTCCATGGGGTTTGATTTTACAACAAAATGACTCAAAACTTGTCTACTTTTATTTTTGGGGTGTGGGGGGTAGGATAGGGGGGTAGTACTACACTTTTGGTCTCAAAGCCAAAAAATAACTGCATACTATGAATAATGAATCTAATGTCCAGATTTGAAAATGGAAGTTGTGTCAACAATCTTCAACCGAGTTACAACAATCCCCAGAATTTTCACGACAAATTCTGGATTTCCACGCAAAAATGCCAACTATACGCCCTCAAATGGTTCTTAGTCCTTAGAGGCACAAGTGAATTGGGTCTCTGCTACCCTTCAGCCCATCAAAAGGAAAAGACGCCTTCAAACAATTGAAGTTTAATCCAGTTCCAAGAGTAAATCTAAGATCATGCTCTTTTGAAGTCAAATTCGACTGAACTATGTTTTAAACCAAGTATAGCCATAGGCTTTCAACAATGAGGAATACATCACTAATATATCATAGCAAACTCTTAAACCTAATCTCACATAGTTCCTTACTCTCTCACACCTACTCAACCGAGCAGAAACAACAAATTGCATAAGTCAAAGATAACCTAAGTTGTGTGGACTCTTCACTTTCGATGCCGCACCTGTGTTGGATTCTCCAAACATGCACTACTTTTGGCGAATCCGACATGCACCTCTTGACATTTTTGAAGAGTCCAAGCAACATAGAAGATAACCCATAAGATAATAGCAATTAAACACCAACTAATGTAAGGAAAGAAAGTGGGCATTGCAGTAGTCATAACAGCTAGAACAAGTAGCCAGGAGCTTTGTTACTTAAGGTCTTCATGATGGATGTATAAAACAAAAAAATGATCGACGTAAACCATGGAATGGAAACCACGGGCTCAGACTGGACAATAAGCCCCAGCACTTCAATAAGCTACTCAACCCTTTCTAGCCCCAGAGCAACAAAGACAACTACCTCAAACACACAAACATTTTCATGAACTTCCTGCCCTCCTAAGTTGGATAAAATATCTGATTCTCTAACCATCTAGCTACCTTAGCATGACATCTACCTCTGGCATGGACCTCCTGAATTAGCTTTATGAGTTGCTCCACTATTCTTTGTTGTTGCTGGGAGACTCTAATGTTCCTTTAATCCTTTCCCTCCACAGATGGTAAATGGCAGCAGCAAGTCGCATCCTGTAAACTTCTCGACCACTCTTTTCCTGAGCATATGTTGTAGCCCGTGATAGTTCAAAGTCCCACTCTCCAGGCACCCGAGATATTCCAAACCAGTAGAGAAGTTTCTTCCACACATGAGCAGATACTGAGCAAGAAAATAAAAGGTGAGAGTGGCTTCATCAGCCATAGTACACAAAGGGAAGCTAGGATCCACAACCATCCCCCATTTTAGCAATCTGTCCCTGATGTATAATTTGTGCAAAGCAGTTAATCTCGAGATGAATATCCATCTAGGTGAACCGATGTTGTTGCACACCAACCTTCTCCATTCAACCTTCTGAAAGTCCCCCCTGTGCTTCAACTAAACCTGTTTGACTGAGAAATGCTCCACCTCCTTTAATTCAGTCATGCTACCCCAGTTTCTCCCACATACTAAATCAAGTGGGATTCATAACACCACTCTCCAGCCTCTTGTTGGAAAGGTTTTTTGGAAACATTTTATGCAACTTTCATGCTAAGCAGAAACTTGGATACATGAGATTTCCACACAAAACCAAAAGCATCAGCATGCAAGAGGGCCCAGCCAAAACAGATAGATAGGGAGGAGTTTGCATATCTAACTTAGCCAATAGTGCATAATTGAAAATTTAACTGCATACCGAATTCAACATGTAAAGGGTGTTGATCTTACAACAAAACATAATCATCAATTACGATGAGCTAGTTGGGAGGCTTTTAAAAGAAAAAGCATATTTATGCAATATTTTTTATGTCAAACAATGCTGGTGTTCGGGTCAGCTTGATGCACACCTTAACTAATTCACTACGCACTTGCTACCTCCCACCACACTTACCAAGTAACTCAATCTGTCAACACTTAGGCAGATGAGAAGAAGTCAGCTACTGTCCTCTATGTATCCCAATACCTCAACCAACAAAAAGCGCCACGGAATACTAATATAAAAAAGACGACGATCACCGATTGAAATAATGTGGAAGGATATCCTAGTTGAAAAAGAAAAAGGATAGTCACCCTGATGAAAATTTCAGAAATGCTGCAATCATGCAAGATACTCCAACAAATAAAGGCTTTACCTTTTAGGTATATTATTAGAGTTTCTTCACTCAGCTGAACTATCAACTTGAATACATCAGAGCTATTAAACCTTGGTGGCACCAAACCAACATTTATCCTCGTGAAAGTCTATGAAAGAGAAGTTGTGATTTCCAAAGCATGCTACTATGGATGCAATATGGTGTCTCAGGGAATCTATTCATTTAGAGAACTCCTAGTTTGCCTTTAAGTGGAACTTGACAGAGCGGAATGGATAGGAAGTGGTGCATAGTTGATTAGTCGAGTAACAGAACAAAAGGTTGGCATTCTGTAGATGCTACATGATTCATACATTCAATTCAATTTCACCTGCTGTTGCAATCACCTAATAGAATTAGGCATAAGTGTTCCCTTTAGCAATTATTTTGAACAATTCATACCATATAACAAACAGTAAATTAAAAGACCTCAGAAATGAAAAATTAAGATATCTGAAGATAAAAGGCATTTAACACTCCAGGTCAAAATGAAGTCTACAAAATCCCAAATTCTAAACTCTATCAATTCTGCCAAGATTGGTCATCCTATATCAGATATATATGAAATACAAACTCAGACAGAACAACAAACTCAACTGTTTCAGCTTTCATCACCAAAGAGGCGGCGAAGGCGGGAAGCAAAGGCACCAGTGGGATCACTAGCAGCTTCAGCAAGTAGGCTTTGCTTGATATGGTTCATTCGGTGAACAAGGCCTTCTTGTTCTTCCTTGAGCGCAGCGTTATCCTCCTCGAGGTTGTTTATGCGGTACTTTTGCCCAAGCGATCTCACACTCAGAAGAAGAATTCCTGTCATGGCGAAGAATTGTAAAAAGCTATCTTTCCTCTTCATTGCGTTTGCAAAGAAACCTAATGACCTCTTAGGGTTCTGATAACCGCCGGAAGCGGCGGAGCTCGACGGTGGTGCAGGGATAGCCATCACGGGAAATTGACTTCGGCCGGTTCACCAAACGCCGCCGGTCTTCTGTGCTACTAGTTATTGACTGTACTGGGATAAAATGGAATTTATTATTAGTCCTTTAAGTAAAGCATATGAAGCATTTGGTCCCTAAGGTGAAGTTTTGTGCCACTTCAGTCTCAAACTAGGAAAATAGTGTTAAAAATGGAGGGAGGACTTTTTCTTTTGGCACTTTTAGTATGCCAACTATGAGCTCGTACACTTTTGGTACAAAATTCTTTTTATTTAAATTTATTTACTTATTGTAAACACCAGTTCAATCAAAATTGCGTAGTGCATATTTCATTATTATTATTATTATTATTATAAAGGATTTTATCATTAATCAAACTAAACAGTCATTACATAAGGTCAATATAGTTTCTACTCTATTCCTTTTGTATACAAAAATAATAAAAATTAGAGAATTGAAATACAACAATAAGCTTTCAAAAATATCAAGTTCGCATATTTTTTTTTGGTTAACTGGTCCACTCCATTAGCTTCTTTATATATATGCTTGATTGGTACCTTTCCTACTTCATGCAATAAGTACATGCAATCATTAATTAAATTTTGATATAAACGATATTTATTTAAATAACATGTCAATGATTTTATAACAATCAGTTTTGATTACTAAGGGTGTTAAATTGTTTTATAAAGCAAAGTTTAAACCGTGAAGCAAAGCTAATACTTCCATGTAAGTGTTAGTGGCGGGGCGGACTCACTTGGTTCTAAGGGGTTCATCCGAATTCATTCGACAAAAAGTTACATTGTATATATAATGTAAATTTATGTAAATATATTAATTTTGAACCCCTTTATAAATAGGAACTCAGGTAGTAAGTTGTGCATACATATATCTACAAATAAGTGTGTATCACGAGAGATTGATTTATGATTGATTTAAATTTTTAATGGTTCAATATTTAATTGATAACAAATTTGATTTTTTTATTATCACGTTATCGGTTCTTAACGGTTTGAGATTTTTTTTAGGGATAAGGGTCTGAAAAATACCCCAACTTTGGTCGAATTTGCTGTTGTGATACTAAACTTTCACGAGGACCTATTACCTCTCTAGATTAATTAATAGTGTATTTTTTTTACCCCCTGAACTATTTAATAGTGTATTTTAAAGGTATATATGTGTCCACGTGGACACATAACTATTTATAATTTTGCATTATTTTTATGTCCACGTGGGCAAATATATATGTTTAAAATACGGTATTAAATAGTCTAGGGAGGTAATAAGTCCTCATAAAAGTTTAGTATCGCAACAATAAATTCGATCAAAGTTGGGGTATTTTTTAGACCCTTATCCCTTTTTTTTTATTAATGAGTTAATATGTCTACAAATCGATAACCAATTAGTCAAATTGATAAACTTCAAAACCAAACGATACGCCTAAAATGCGTGTTCTTTTTCATGTCCCTATATTTTGTCTTCAATATTATCAAATTATATATATATATATAACTATTAGACTTGACCGCATCGCTTATATTTTTATTTATATATAAATAGTGAAAATAGAAAGAAAAAAACATGAAAACACAATAACAAAACGATTAAATAAATAATGGAGAAGATTTTTTTTTTTAAAAAAAAGTGCTTTATTATATACATATTTGGCTAATCAAGGAAGGTTTCCTTTTATTTTTGTTTGGAAAATGATGTCATTGTTGTGTATATTTCATTCATTAATCAACTATTACATAATCAAGATTTAATCAATGACGAAATAAAAATTATTTTGTAACATTCAATGCCAACTCATATATTTAGCTTTATATATGCATGTTTATTGACATATATTATAAAAAATGTTATTTAGATTTGTTCAATGCATACAAGCTGGCAACAAAATCACAATAATCTATATAAATAAATAATAATATTACATTATATAGACAATAAAAGAAAGTAATAAACTTGACAATTCAATAACATTCTTTTCTCGTACATATAATATTTCTTAATTAATTCTTAATACTAAAAAACAAAAAATTCAACGGTTATCCGATTATGAATTTGATCCGTTGGATCAATAACATGTTCAACGAATCAAAAATTCATTATTTAGTAATAATATATCTTTTTATACGCTACTTATTTATTAAATACTATCATATGAGATTTGATATTGCTTACTATATAGTTTGATAAACCTAAATTTGTGTGTTAAATAAATAAATAAATAAATTAAAAGCAATATTTTTTTAGATATTATTATATAGAGTGCGATACTTAATTTGATCTATCAAATCAAAAATTTGAAGATTGAAATTCAAGCATTGTTTACTTGTGCAAAACTAATACCCTCTTAAATAGAATGATATATATCTTTTTACCAATAATATCTTAAATTTCTCAAAACAAACATTATGTCGAATTAATTTTTAATTTTTTTTAAAAAAAAGGAAGAAAAGGAAACAGACAAGAACATCAATGTGGACTCTAAAGTGGACTCGGTTCGATTGTGGTAACCCGAATACCCATCAACCCATATCCGTTTCAGCTGGAGCTCTAGTGGCGTCGCGGCTACAAGCCGGATAAATAGATTCTAGATCCTTCTGGAATGTTATAACGAGCTGGCAAGTATTAGATTCGACCCGATTTCTCCTCCGGTTCACATTTCGTCATTCAGCTAAATCTCTGGCCAAAGTTGACACCACTCACTCTCCTCTGCTCCTTCCGATCTCAATCTCCGGCGAACTCCTGCTTGTAAGTTTCCGTCGTTATCTCTCCGGCAGAATCATGCTATGATTCTTAATCTGTTGAAAATCAATCGTAAATTAGGTTAAAAATGTTTTTCTATAGTTTGATTCGTATGAATAGAATTATACGTTTATTGCTCTCTTGTTTACGTGATGTCTACAATGTTTTGATGGGTACTAGTCAGTATTTGCCGTCAGTTTCCTCAACATTTTATCCAAGAAAATGAGGGAAAAAAAGATTAAGATGTAATACATATCAATCATCTTTCAGATTTTTGCTGAACTTTTCATTTTGATGAAGTAAGTAGATTCATTTAAAGGCATCAAGAAGATGCAAGCTTTACAAGGATAGCTCAGTTAAGCTCGCAACACTAAGGATTTGTAGCTTCCGTCGAAATCTTGCTAGTAGGTTTCCATTGTTATCTCTCCGGCGGAATCATGTTACAATTTTTAATCGTAAATTAGGTTAAAATGGTTTGTATAGTTTGATTTGTATGAATGTTCCAATCTCAATTTTGTGTATTCATTTCTTGCTGTTATTGCTTTACAAGCTAATGTACATTCTTGTTTGCGTGTTGTCTACCAAGTTTTGAATTTTGATGGGTACTAGTCGTCAGTTTCCTCAACTTTTTATCAAAGAAAATGAAAAAGGATAAAGATTAAGGCAATACATATCTTGCCGAACTTAAAGCTTTGGCTGTTGTTTGACCTTATGTGTAGTATTATTGAGGGTTAGAAGTTTGATTCCACTTTTGGATTTGAATTACTGGAATCTCATATGTGCTTTCATGTTTCCTTGATGTATACAAAGTTTTGATGGTTACTAGTCGGTATTTGCGTCAGTTTCCTCAATATTTTATCCAAGAAAATGAGGGGAAAAAAAGATTAAGGCAATACATATCAATCATCTTTCAGTTTTTTTCTGAACTCCTCTTTTTTTATGAAGTAAGTAGAATCATTAAAGGCATCAAGAAGATGCAAGCTTTACAAGGATAGCTTAGTCAAGCTCACAAAAACAAGGATTTGTAGCTTCTTCCTAAACTATAGAGCTAACAACATCCAAGAAGAGTTCTAAATTATTTACAAGGGTCAATCTGGATCAGCTGAAAAGGTTAACTAGACATCTGCTTCGCAAAAGTTTTCTAGAAGTTGAAATTCCATCAAAACATCGTTTGTTCCAATTGTCCATAAACACCAAAAGAGAGCACCAGGGATCAACAGCCAGATAGTCTTGATGGCTTTGTCAACTTCCCAAGAACTCCAACTTTCAAGAGCATCCCTAATAGAGAAAGGCATGACCCAAAAAACAGCAAAACATATTCCAAAGGTCTGATGCAATTGGGCAGTGCAGTAGCTAGTGGTAGACACTTTCTGTGTGCTTGTGGAAGAAGTAGCATCGGTTGGCAAGCTGGAATTTCTTTTTGGAGAGATTATCCTGTGTGAGGCTTTTTTTACTGAACTTAAAGCTCTAGCTTCTGTATGACCTTATGTGTAGTGTTGTTGAGGATTAGAACTTTGATTCAACTTTTGGATTTGAGATACTGGAATTTCATATGTACTGCGACCTAGCCGATGGAAGCTGTATTCATATTTATCACTTGGTTTTAGGCTTGATTCTGGGAACTGCTGTCCCATCACCATTTAGATATTGCAATTCCACATAGCAGATCACATGTATAAGACCAACAGGTCAGGTTCCATGGACTAAAAGATATTGTAGGAGCTCACAAAGGTCCATTTATAGGTTAGGCTATCTAGCCTGTAAACCATTGTTTGGATATGCCAATAACTCATAAATGAAGTCCCAGCTGAGACATAAATGTTGAACATTTACTTATAAAAAGATAAAAGTTGAACATTTAGGGATTATATAGAAAGTACCATTTCAAATGATTGTAATATGAATTTACTAGTCTTGGTTAACGATCCATTGTTTCGTCTCTTGAGAAGCAAAAAAAACAAGATTAAAGGAAACAAGCGCTACAGTATTGAAAAAGGAAAGCATAACTAAAGAAATGGTGTAATTTCTTTCTCAAAAAAGAAATTGTCGGCCATGGTTATAAATTGCAAACTTAAGCTGTATGGGCACATCATATGGTGTACCCTAGTTTCCAAACACAATTGGCATGTTGGATAAGATTTTACTGTCTTATGACCTGAATAAATTACTGTTTAATATGTGCTATTTTTTTCTTGACTTGTGAGAGTGAAAGTTGCGTTCAAGGGATTGCCTGGCCTTCACTGAAGTCCAAAACCAAGTACAAATATGCTGAAAGTTGAGCTATAGACAAGTGTGTATGAAGTTACAACAATCAGTTTGTTCTCTTAAAAAGCTATTGGTAAATGCCAAGAGAATCCCCATCTCCTACGGGTTTGGTTGAACAACAAAGGTTGTGAAATGTGGAATGCAAAATGTGCCAAGTTTTGTATTTAAGTGGAGAAGAGCAGATGTACAAGCCCATTATCCCCAAATTTTCTCGGTCATAAATTTTTTTTGACAATAGAGTCCACAGACCATGCCACTATATTATTTCATTAGTCCTTTGTTTGTGGTTCTGTCCAAATCTACATATTTACTTGCCACAACTATGCCATCATTAACTTGACATGAGTGAAACGAGGATGCATTTTAAAAATTCAAGTGTTGTCTGCAATCAAAGGTAGAGTAGAATTTGAATGGAAATAAAATTAATTTTTTTAAAAAATAATAAATTTGAATGGAAATAAAATTAATTTTTTTAAAAAATAATAAATTTGAATGGAAATAAATCTTGCAAGAGGGAATGGAAGGGGGTGAGAGAAAAGTTGGTTAGTGGATTTTTCTTTTTTCACATAATCTCATGTAGGTTGGGGATTGATGTGCATCTGGGGTTTATGATTTTCCGTGCTTCAACGTTCCTTTGTTGCTGGTTCTACATCACTGATATTCTTACAGTACCTACAAAAAAAGATTTGGGCTTCACCTTGGTATTAAAGGATGTGCAAAAATATTCTTCTTTGCTTTTTCTTGCCTGCGAAATAAGTTTCTACATTGTATTCATTTTCTGGAACTGCATAGAGCTTTTGTGAAGTGAACAGCTCCTGGTGCTGAATTACAATTTAACTGTTGTATCCGATTCATTCATGATTTTGCCATCCTTGGTCATTTTTATATTATTCCAAATGGATTCGCTTCTAAATTGTTTGAGTTTTAGTTTATTTTACTTCTTTTTTGGGGTGGGTGGGGGTGAGGGTGAGGGTGAGGGTGCATGTGGGAGGGTAAGGTTTTATTTTGCTGCTAATTATGCTTTGTTGAATATTCTATCTTTGCTGCTCATGAATCTATATGTATGATTTGCGTATTGT
This sequence comes from Solanum piurae, assembly GCA_029582685.1. Lineage (NCBI taxonomy): Eukaryota > Viridiplantae > Streptophyta > Magnoliopsida > Solanales > Solanaceae > Solanum > Solanum piurae. The sequence goes on along the minus strand of JAJOOO010013416.1, from coordinate 41,775 downwards.
TAACTTCTCAAAAAAAAATTAAAAAAATGAATGATTTGCATATTGGCGGGTCCAGGCCTTCATTTAAATCTGTGGGTGGATGGTCTACCTTCCTGCCAAGGAGTTTTGGTTTTGCAGTTTCTCCTTAGTGATAGTTTGTCTCAACTATTTTGCATGGTGCTCTACAAATGCTTACCATCCATCAGAGTTTTCTCTTCAGGTAGTTGTTGTTTCTGAAGTCTCATGGCTGATCAGCAAGCAGTTGAAGGGTCAAGCACAAGTAATGATTCTGGTGGAAGTTCTGAATCAACCGTGGTGCTCAACATCAAGACCTTAGATTCCCAGACGTATACTTTTAACGTGGATAAGAATGTAAATTTTGTTACTTACTCTGTTTCTGTTGTGAGTTATGCTGAAAAAGAGTATTTACTTCCATGCTTATTCAGTTACATGTGGAGCTTTCTTAAATTTATGCTACTTCTGAAAAGTGATTTTTTCCCCTTTATGCTCGTCAGAAATAATATATTGAAATGTAGAGACCTTTTCTCAAATAAAAACTTATTGATATGAAGTTAAATGTGGATTTTAGCACTTGGAATCTTTTATCAATCATGTGCACAGTACTTCTCCGATACATCTCTTATTTGGAACTCATTGTCTACTTTACTTCTCTATCATATTTCAATCTCAGTTGCAAGTTTCAGCCTTGAAGGACAAACTAGCAAGTCAGATTGGTGTACCTGTTGAGCAGCAAAGACTAATTTTTAGGGGCAAGGTCTTGAAGGATAATCACCTTCTTTCTGAATATCGTATCCTATCAACTGAGGATTTCAAGTTTCCCCCTCATTTTGTGTCTGCAGTTCGAGCAGTCTTTGCTGGAAATATTTTCTTCTCTTCAAAATTTGTTGGTCAGAGTTTTCTGTTAGATGTTTGTATATGTGCATTTAGCTCCTTGCATCTCTCTTGAGGTAATTTCCAGGATTTCACCATTTCACATAAGCTTGTCCTACCTTTTCTGTTTCAAAACTCATAGCTAATTTTTAAATGCTTTGAAATTTTCTAAACTGATTCAGAAAGAAGCTTTAACTTGTGGTCATTGAGGGTGAAGTACACTGGAGTTCATGAAAATATAAAAGGTTTGAACATAATTTGAAGTAGTTTTTCTTTAAACTGAGAACCCCTTCAAGTGAGATTACACAACTGCCACAAACCTGAACTGGGGCATAGTTCGAAACTCTGTAGATAATGAGCTCTCCCTCTACTCTCCACTTAAATATTAGGCTTATTGTCTGCGGAAGGGCTCAAATTCATGATGTGTGCCTTATGTAGAAAGCAAGAGTAGGAATGAATCTTATGGAAAATTAGGTCTCTGTCTGCTTGGAATATTAATCTCAAGAGGGTAATACTTGTTGACTTTTGGTAATGCCACAAACCTAAATACCTCAAGATATCATATGCAACAAACCTAAATACCTCTAGATATCATATCTTCTCTGATCCTTTACCCTGGTCATCTTGAAGGGTGTCCATGTTGGTAAGTAAGCTTAGTGAGTTGTTTCCAACTAACAAATTGATTGGTTTCTCACCTCTTAGTCCTATCATGTCTATGATTAATTTTAGAGAGTTATCTTTGACCAGCAGATTAGTTGATACTTCAATGTTTTGTTTACATACAACTTTACATGATTAGATGTAATATTTTTGCAAAACATGGAGCCTCTTTCATCTACAACTTTTGGGTTTCTTGCCAAAGCTTAACTCTTTCCAGATGTGGAAAATGGGGACACACTACATTTAGTGCTGAGGCAGTCTCAATTGCAAGCTCCATCAGGTAGCAGCACTGGCGAAGCTACTACTAACAATGTTAACAGAGGTAAAGGCTTCGTGATCTGAAATTTAGGCTCTCAGACCATTTGGCTGATTTGTTAGTCAGAGGGGTACAAACAAGGGGTAACAAACAATCTTATTATCTTTGAGTATCACAGGACAAGAGCCTCAACCCACTGCTGGAGGCTCACGGAATCGTATCGGGCAGATTTCACACAGTGTTGTCCTTGGAACTTTTAATGTTGGAGATCCAGGGGAAGGACTTGTGCCTGATCTTAATCGGGTGGGTTGCATAGGAGTTGCAAGATTTTTTAATCACTGTTATTTGAGTTGATTTGGGAGAATCTTATAACAGAAAAACGTCCAACTTTATAGGTTATTGGGGCAGTTTTAAACACTGTAGGGATCGGGAACATGACTGGCGGCCAGTTTCCCGGTGTGCAGGTTTTTTTCCCACCTTTTTCTCTTATGTTTCAGATCTCTTAGATTCTCACCTGCTACCTTTATATTTTACTGGAATTTCTCTCTATTGTGTCATTTGTGCGATGAGCCCTTTCAAGTTTCAAAGTTACATGACTTTCACTTATATGGGACCTTTAATTTCACTTATGTTCACCTAGCAAGGTGCTGAAGAATTTCATTTTCCATTGTTCATTGCTTCCTCCCTTATCTTTGCTTGGTGGATTGGTTTGTGAACAGGCCAGCGCTCCAGCTCCTCGCCCTCAAGGAAATGAGAGTTTAAGTCAGTCAGGAAGTCAGCAATCTGGGCAGGCATTTTCTGGTCAATCTTTACCGCAAGTAGTGCAAATTCCACTGGGGGCAGCAATAGCTGTCCCCTCAATTAATTTGGTAGAATTTCTTTCTGATATTATGTTTTTTCTGTCTCATGTTTTTCATGGCCATGTTTGACTCATTTATTTTTTTCTTTTTGCATGTTGAAGCCCCTTTTGGATTCCTTGATCACGCTTTCTGAATTCATGGATGGGATGGAGCATGTATTATCACAGAACGGTGGGGATTTTTATTGTTTTTGCTTCTTCTCTTGTGGTGAATGGATCTCTGAAAGACTTTGCATTCTCTTACCTCAGGTTACCCGCCGAACCAGTCACCTAATAATGTGGGAGATCCACCTGCAGTACAGTTGCCTACACATGATCGTGCCATATCGAGTCCAGAAGTGTTGAGCCTTGCGCTGTGTCAGGCAGAGCGTCTCTTTGGTGGTCAAGTCATTGCAGCATTATCTGTATGTACCATGACCATAATATCTCTTTTTTTGGTATTAAACTGTGAAACACTACCATTGAAAACAAATATTTGATACACCTAAAGAGCCTCTTGAGCCTTAACCATCTTCTAGGAAGGGGGTGTTAAAACAACTAGATCTCCAATCACAAGAAAAATAAACTAGTTACCTAATTCTTGAATCAAAATTTAACATCTATGAGCTCTCTTTGAACATTGTAACTATCCAATCCTCTCTCTGATCTCTTTTTGTATCTGTGCAATGTCAAAAGTAGTAGTTACCATTGTTTGCTTCAACAACTTCCACTTTCTTACTTGCCATGTGTAGTATATCATTGCTCCCCATATAGCAGAAATTGTTTGCAGTGCCTTCTCTTGATCCATAAAATGATCTCCTTTTTATTATTAAGGTTTTACCCCATTCCTGTTTCCTTTCCCTCTAGTATCTGCATGGTTCTAGTGTTACTGTTAAGAAATCAACTGGCAAGAAGCATCTTTGACTATGATTGATAGCAACATGTACTGTGTAATGCACATATTTTAGCTAATCCGGGCACACCGTATCTTGGCAGAGTTCCTAGCTTGAGCTTTTCAGTCTTGCAATTTTGCTCAGAGCTTGACCAGTTCTACTGGAGACCGGCTTTATTTCGTTAAAATCAAAGTCCTTGAAGGAAAATGACTATTTTTTGGCATGAAAGGACCAAAGTGCAAAACCTTTAAATCTTTATCAACGAAAGAAGGAGGGTGGTTGGGATAAAGTGTAATATCTTGAATTCTAGCTTCCTCAACTGTCTCACAATATACCTACCTGTTATCATCCCCTTAAAGATCTTCTTGAAATTGTGATTAGGAGTCCTAACACATTGGTATAGGAATCACTGAAGACAAATGACCCTTGAAGGGAAGTCCATAAATAACAAATAATCTGGTCTAATTATATGGATTTAGATGGGAGGTAAAGGTTTGATTAGTTAAAATCACTTGGGAAGATGGAAAGAAATTACAGATGAGAAGATTGAGAGGAGCCTTGGTAGGGAGAGAGACGTAGAACCTGTTCCGAGGCAACCTCCTCTGTTTTGTCCATGTTAATATATTTCATTTAAGGAGGATGTGTTCATTTAGGATAAGTTCTGCAAGGCCCCAGAAAACGGACTTCCTGATGCTTGTGAATTTCCCTTTGATAAATCATAGGCGGAAGACTAGTTGTCAAGTTGTCACGAGGAACCCCTTAATATAAAAAAGGGACAATGAGGAGAAGAGGGTATAGGTAGGTTTAGAAGAGTGTTACTGGTTTCCAGATCTTCCGGTTAGACTCTTTCTTATACAGAAGGGATATAGAAGGGTTGATCCTATCCATGCATATAAATGCAGGCATACAAACTTACTCAGTTTTGGGAGGTTGAACTCTGCTCAATATCTGCTGGCTGCCAAGCCTCACTCAAACTGCTTGCAAGTTGGCTAGCTATCATACATTCACACTGAGACTGAACTTTGATTGTATTTGCCTATTCTTGACGTGATAGTAAAATATCAGTCCTTTATGGTTTGATGGTATGGAATTGCTACGCTCCGTGTGTGTTGAACCACTTCTTGACTCTCAACATTCCGGAGCTTTGATGATGATAGGTTGTCACCATGTCTGGGCTCAATAAGTGATTTACTTGACATAGTGCGAGAATATATCATACAGTGCTCAGACATATCTTTAGAGAGAGGTACAGCAGCTTTCTTGTGCTCACCCCTTGTACAACTGTACAAATTGTGTGTTGTATGATGTTCGCCAGTCTTCCACTGCAACAGCATTCATGCACAGGACCATATATATTGCTCTTATTCTCTATAACAACCAACTTGACGACTCAAAATAACATTGGTCCACTTGCGACACCAAACTGTGAAATCTTATAGCATTAGATGCAATGCGTGTGCATCCTTACTCCTGCATTGCGTAGGAGAGTTCCTTTACCTTCTGGCTCTGATGGACTCCCTACAGTTGCTTTAAGTATCACTAATAAGATATCATAAATGATCATTGCTAAAGATATGGTTCCTAGAATTGATACATTATTCCCTTTCTGCGCTAACTCACTGATGATTGCCGAACTTTTTACTTTCTTTTGTTGTCAACTTGCTCTTATCCAGCCGTCCAAAAAGTTAGTTGCATGCCTTTTCTTTTGGTAAAGTTGTGCCTTCTCTCTTTTTGTTCTCTGATTTTGTTTGCTAATCTTCTGCCACTTTGTAGCACTTTGCAGGGCAGTTGGAACGAGGAAGAGTCTCCAGTGATCCTGCATTAAGGGGACAGGTGCAGACAGAGTCTGTGCTAATTGGTCAAGTTATGCAACATTTAGGTGCCCTTCTATTAGAGCTTGGAAGGACGATATTGACTCTCAGAATGGGACAATCACCTGTATGACTTTTCCCTTCTCTTATTGGTGGTTAAGCATTTTCTATTAATGCTTCTCTTACAGTTATTAAGCTGATATTTGCAGGCTGAATCTTCAGTAAATGCTGGTCCTGCTGTTTACATATCTTCGACGGGGCCGAACCCCATAATGGTTCAGGTTTGTTTGACAGATAAAAGTAGAGGGACTAGGCTAGGATTGCAATCTGAAAAATAGGTAGATACTAGCTCTTTTTTTTTTCTGATGACTTGTTGCTCTTCCTCGATGTAGCCTTTCCCCCTTCAAACCAGTTCACTCTTCGGTAACTCAGCTGCTGTTCCACCTAACCCTGGTGCCTTTGGCGCTCTTGGGATTGGTAATGCCCCAAGGCATGTTAATATTCATATACATGCAGGTATGAGAAATAAGCTAGTACAAAATTCTGTATTTCGCTTATTGTTTTCCTTATTTTCTTGTGAAGCATTGCAATAATTGGGAGGAAATGTTGTAGCCTTTCTAACAATGGGTGCTTTTAGCACCTATTACGTCTGCAGTTGGTGCTAGGGTGACCAATGGAGATGGAGCACATGGTGAACGTGGTAATGGAACTGATTCTGGCCAATCAAGGGTTTTGCCTGTTGGAAATATAATGGCTACAGCTGTGGCACCAAGGCCTGCTGTTATCTCAGTCTCTAGTATGCCACAGCCTGGTATAGCACCACATATTTTGTCCTAAAATAATCTATTATCATATCTGAACTTTTTGCAGACTGAGAGCTTCTTGTTAACACGTGTAACGTCTGTACTTTTTAATTGGCTGATAATGATACAATATGGTGATATACTTTCTGAAGTGCTTTTCTGTATCATGAAGGCCAATCAGATGGCCCAAGTGGCCAAGAACGCTCTACTGTGTCTGGTGCTGAGAATGATACTGTTAGCGCTCAACTAGATGAGACATCTGCAAGTGGGATGACTGTGTCTGAGCCTCTACCGGCACACAATGTTCCCGGAAGAGAGGATAAAATGGTCAGTGCCAATTAAATGATTCCATGACCTATCTTTTTTCCCCTAGTTTAACATTCTAGACCTAATTAAACTTGTAAATGCCAGAGTCTAGGTCAATCAAGCGAAATGTCTCATAGTAAGCCAGAAGCTTCAGCCAGTGTAGGAAGAGCTCAAAGGTCCAGTGAGGAGTTAGGTAGTCCTGATGAATCCTCATCTGTGCCCCTTGGATTAGGGCTCGGAGGTTTGCAGCCGAAGGTAAGCAAGCTGTTTTGATACTGCTTCCCAGATATAACTTTGATTATTTGATTTGGCTGAAAGATGGAGTGGTAATAGAGACCTTCCTTTTTTATTTCCAAATGTAGTAGGCTATTTAAAAGGACATGTGATAAGGAGTCATTTTCTGTTGGTACTAAATGAAATGATTTTGTCTGCTGAGTTTTGTAGTATTCATGTACCATTAAATGGTAGGTCAAATTTTATTGTTTTACTTTCTTGAGTCCTCAATTTGTTTTTATCCTTTTGTCTTGCCAATTGCTCATTAACCTTGCATTAGCATTCACGCCCCCCAAGAGATTTTGGAAGTTGAATTTTATAAGTAGTAATAAATAAACTCCCCCTCCCTACGAGACTTGTAGTCTAATGGTAAGAGTGCAACATATGATGTGTGGGTTTAAGTGCACATAACATGTTCGACAATAGCCTGGTAATTAAGCGGAGAAGGATAGAGGGGTGTGCCCTTTATGCATTGAGTTTCAAACAGTACACTAATGGCCCTTGGGATTTCTCAGGCTTGGGTCAGTGAGTTTTAGTTTCTTCATCTGTCTTGTTTATCATTTTTTAACAGCGTCGAAAGAAATTGAGAGCTGGTTACTGCCCTTATAATGATTTTTCCCTAAATCTTAAACTATACTATGTTGAATTAGTGTCTATGGTGGTTTGTCAGTTCGGTGCAATGTTATTGTTGATCTCATAACTGAAGAAAAAGCCAGATTTGTGAATGTTCTCTGGAATTGTTTTAACCTTTCACGTAGTGATCTTTCTGTTCCTTGTACTGCTTTTCCAACTTTTGGTCCTGGATTTGACATTCTTATTTCTTTTGGTGGATCTGCAAATTAGAGACGAACTAAGCAATCTGTAGCTCATGGAGTTAATGCTGATGGTTCAACTAGCAGCAATCCAAATGAACTACCTCAAAGAGATGAGCGTCAATTTTTGCAGTCTCTTGCAGCGCTTGCAGCCAGGGGAAATGAGCCTGCTATGCCCTCAGGGACACACTCAGATAGGGGAGTTATGGGGACTATTGGCACGGGAAACCAAAATGTTGATGGCCAATCAGAGATAGCGGATGCAATGTCTAGTGTTCTTCAGAGTCCTGCGTTAAATGGTTTGTTGAGTGGGGTTTCACAACAAACTGGGGCTGGCTCTCCGGATCTCTTGAGGAATATGATGCAGCAACTCACTCAAAGTCCAGCAATGATGAACACTGTTAGTCAGATTGCGCAGCAGATTGACACCCAGGATCTTGGAAGCATGTTTTCCGGGCAAGGTGGTGGTATGGACTTGTCTAGGATGTTTCAGCAAATGATGCCAATTGTCTCTCAAGCTCTTGGTGGCATCTCAGCTGTGCCTCAACAAATTCTTAATATTGCACAGAGGCCTGGTGAGAATACCGCAGTAAGAGGGGCAACACCAACCACTGAAAATGTTCAGGTTTGTTCCTGTTAGCTATTTATTTTGTTAGAATGATGTATTTGCAAATTAAGGTTTTATGTATCAATTGCAATCTTTTCAGATTGATCTTCATGAGGTTGCCCAAGAAATTGAGAACAATAGTCCACCTGTAGAGATTCTTCGTTCTTTGGTCCAAAGTACAGAATCTTTGCATCACCATGGAAGTAGCGATCAAAGTCTGGCTGATGAACTGTCCAGTGAAGAGAACCTAGCCGACGTGAGTAGCTGGATTTGTGATTTGAGTTTGGTGTTTGTTAATTAAGGGCATGCATGGGTCTTATGTTTCATTCTCATTCCTGCAGGAATTCATGCAGATGCTGCGTAATGATGTTTCTGAGCGATTCAAGGATAAAGAGGGAAAATAGGGAATATACTTAATTTTTCTTTCTCATTTTCTGATATTGTTTCTAAAGAATGTCCAGTTACCAATCATTTTGGGTTCTCAAGTAGACAGACAGCTGATGTAGGGGGGAATACCATTATACTATTCCCGTGTGTATGTATACCTATGGAATAGTTAATCCAGCGGATGGGACCTGTATTTTCTATGTTTAATCAAAACAATGGTACCATTTCATTCTATCAATGTGTTTTCATAAAGCAACAACAAAACCATTGTAATCCTTCAAGTGGGTATGCGGAGCGTGTGTGTATTCAAACCTTACTCCTACCTTGAGAAGGTATAGAGGTGGGTAATGTTTGAAGCATGCCCTAATCTACGTGCATGATTGGTTCTCTCCTCCATCATTATTCAATTCAAGTGGGTATCTGTAGTACTCAATTGGTGCATGCATCAAAGGAGCTACAACAACAACATATTTATTTAGTGTAATTCCTCGTATCATGAATGCTCCTAAGCTCGATTCTTGTCCTATTTACTGTCATATAGCAGTTTTTTAAGAACTACCTGTAATGGGAATGTCATCTGTCAAGGGAATATGAGTTGATTTAGGGATTGGTTGATAGTGGCAGAGCTTGAGATTTTTTTAGTAAGGGGTTAAAAAATATGAAAAATAAACACACGAAGCTAAAATGAGTTTAGTATTTATCATATGCGTAAAAAATGATTATGTTAAATTCCCTTCGACTTCTTCTATCTATATTTTGAACCTCTTGAAGTGAAAATCCCACTCCGTCAATACCTGAAACTGATATAAACTGTATTCAATATCTGGCTTCTAATCTTTTTAACTTAATGATAATTGATAGGTTTGTGCGGCGTTCATTAAAGGGATTATTGACGTAACCCTATTCAAAAGTAGGTTCAGCTAAGATAGGTTAGTCACGTTGTTTATCCTTAAATTAGTACACGTGATTTAAAGAAACGTAGATTAAGATGATCAAATAGTAATAAAATTGTTAATGTCAAATTGCTTAGTAGATGTAATTAATGCCAATGAATGAAAATGAATAACAATGTGTCAATTGACAATATAAAAATAATTGAATAGAAAAGCTTGTTCTCTAACGTGGTTATAATCGTCGGAAAAGCAAAAAGCATTAGTATTTAAAATTGCGTAGTTTTGATCAACTACACAAAATATTCGATTGGTGCATGCAGTGGAGCAGTTGGGACATTAAAAATCAATGAAGCATAAGTTTAGTTTCAAAACTCATAAAATAATTTTTTAGATAAAGTTTTCTAAACTTATGTGTTGCGAATGGAATATTATTGCGAAATTAGGCCAATTTGATAACTAGAGACATAATTTTTTATTTTTTATTTTGGAATTACGAAATAAACAGAAGCAGATATAACAGGTTGTGTGAAGGCATAAGGCTGCCTACTACATGACTTGCCTAATTACATGAGTTGGGTCCTAAATTAATTTATTTTTTCCCCTACAAATTTACATAATCCACATTATTAAATAGTACCAAAATGGTGTTTTCGGCTGAACTGATCATGATAGGTAACTAGGTAAAATTGTATAAGTAGTTTAGCATCTATAAAAACTACAAGTGAAGATGTAACAATTCACACGAAACAACAGAACAAAGTGACACTGACTTTAATTAAAAACTCGGTTTTTTTTCATCATTTTGAAAATGGCCTCAACAAAACAATATTTTTCTGCTGCTGGCAAGCCTATTCGATGCAAAGGTATGTATATACTCTTCACAAAAATCTCCAATTTTTTCTGCTATTATCTTGAAACAACTCTGTCTATAGATAGCTACACTACGTCAAAAATGATCTTTAGCGGAAATATGTTTTTTTTAGAGGCAATTACTAGCGACAATTATATTTTAGCACTTTTTGTAAATTCTGCTAAAGCTTGTAGTGATATTGAATCTAATGACAATTAACTAATGCTGGTAAAAGCCGCTTTAGCATTATTTGTTAATGTGCATATTTATTGGGCTACTAAAAGTTGTTTTTGTTGTAGTGCTGTGATGAATCCAGATATTTTGAGGACTAATTCATAACATTGAGTGTCATGAAGGAACCCCTTCATCGAAAATACTGTATCTATAAGGTCAAAAAGATCGATTCGTCCAAAAAGTACACGGTATATATAGGGTCAATAGGTAGTATGAGATCATATGGGTCCTTTATTGAATATGAACAAGAAGTGATCCTCACCTTGCATGTAGAAAAAGGGTTCTTACTTCTTAGCATTTGTTGATTGATAAAGAAACTTGAAAACTGTACACGGTTTTTTGTTGATAAAAATTGCTGCTTTCTGTGTTGAATTGTGAGCCATTTCAATGGTTAGATTAAATTGTGTGACAGTTAGAAAGAGCGCACTTTTAATTACTTAATTATATTATGTCTCAACACGTTATAAGTTACTGACTTGTGAGTTGTACGTGTTGCAGCTGCAGTGGCAAGAAAAGCAGGAGAACCACTGGTGATAGAGGAAGTGATTGTGGCTCCTCCTAAAGCACATGAAGTTCGACTCAAAATCATTTGCACTTCTCTCTGTCATACTGACATTACCTTATGGAAGTTGAAAGTATGGAGCTTTTATGTGTCTTTCCTAGTTAAGCTTATCTCCCCCGTAGAATCGCTTGTTTATTAACTTTTGTATCAACTGTTCTCTTGGTTCTTGTAAGGAATTTCCTGGCTGTTTTCCAAGAATATTAGGCCATGAAGCTTTCGGGTAAATCTTACTTCAATTTCATTTTATATGAAAGTGTTTGACTGGACACAAAATTTAAGAGCAAGGAAATAAAGTTTCTAAATATAGAAATGTATCGTTCTTTTGGAGTACATTAAAAAGGAATATATACAACAATTAAGGTGTTGATTCTTATATATGCACCAGCAAAATATGACATTCTGATTGATTTTGCTATTTTTTACTGAATGTAAGGGTTGTGGAGAGTGTTGGAGAAGATGTTGATGAGTTAAAAGAAGGAGATTCAGTTGTACCGATATTTTTGCCTGACTGTATGGACTGTGTAGACTGTAAATCCAAGAAAAGCAACCTTTGTTCCAAATTCCCATTTCAAGCATCTCCGTTGCTGCATAGAGATGATACAAGCAGATTCACTAATGCTGATGGAGAAACTTTACATCATTTCTTGTATGTATCAAGTTTTTCTGAGTACACAGTCGTTGATGTTGTTAATGTAACAAAGATTGATCCTGAAATCCCACCTAACAGGGCGTGTCTTTTGAGTTGTGGCGTATCAACAGGTAATTTCCTCAAGTCATCATATTAATGTTGTTTGTTTCAATTTTCCTTACAACTATCTGTGGTAATATACGAATACATGAAAAAACTATGTAATAGGAGTTTACAACAGGTTCATATCTGATATGATGTAAATTGAACTTCAGGAGTAGGTGCTGCCTGGAAAACAGCACAAGTGGAACCAGGTTCGACAGTAGTGATCTTCGGTTTAGGATCAATTGGATTAGCAGTAAGTTTCTCCTTCAGCTTCTTCTTGCTTATATATGTCGGTTATCATGTAAGCTGGGAGAATTTTTTAGGTTGCAGAGGGAGCAAGGCTATGTGGAGCTACCAGGATTATCGGTGTTGATATAAACTCTAACAAGTTTGAAATAGGTATGCCCTCTGTAGAATCAATTAATAGTACTACTTTTCGTTGTTGTTGTTGTTTTTAGCTTTCTCATTTGACACAGGGAAGCAATTTGGAATTACTGAATTTGTCAATTCCAAAAGCTGTGGGGATAAACCTATTAGTCAGGTGAGTGTTTTATTGGTTCGATTGTTTACACTATCAGGTCATCCAAAGTATATATATCTACATGTAAGACTCCATAAAATGTGAGATTCACAATCTTGAAAATAGTAAAACGGATGGTGTAAAAAATTCTTACACTGACGGTGTATATAACTTAAATATGACATGAATTCCCCTCTCCCCCTTTCCATTTACTTGAGCAGGTAATAATCGAGATGACTAGTGGAGGTGCTGACTACTGCTTTGAATGTGTTGGTCTAGCAACACTTGTGCAAGAAGCATTTACCTGCTGCAGAAAGGTTAGTCCACATAACTCTTTTACTAATCAACAATGTGCACTTTTTTTCACAACTCTTTGTGTGTAATATGCAGGGTTGGGGTAAAACAGTTGTTTTAGGAGTTGATAAGCCAGATGCACAGCTAAATCTCAACTCTTTTGAGGTTCTTCAGAGTCAGAAAACTCTCACTGGTGCACTCTTTGGTGGTCTGAAACCCAAATCTGATGTTCCTATCCTCGTTAAACGTTACCTTGACAAGGTACTTAATCATTCTGCTAGAAAATTCAGTGACCATACGTGAAATTAACCTTTAGTACAACATTTATGTGGCTTCTCAGGAACTGCAGTTGGACAAGTTTGTGACACATGAAGTGAATTTTGAAGATATCAACAAGGCGTTCGATTTACTCATTCAAGGAAAGAGCTTACGCTGTGTCATTTGGATGGACAAGCTATAAACTCTAAAAAACCATGTTAATTTCATTTCAGTTCATTTGGTCTCGAGTTCGAGTCAAATTTTAGACATTTCTAGACAATATAGGGATGTGATCATTTTCTTATTCCAATAGCAGAAATCAAAATATGAAATAAAACAACTACTGCAAGTTCGTGATTTGACAGAAAATTCAGTAAGGAAATCCACTTTATACCTGTCTTTTTAGTTAAACCACAGGTCAATACCTGTATGATATATGTCGCTAGTATTTTTTATTCTGAAAATGGAGTCTCCCCAATAATCTTGCTTTAATCAGAATGCAAGTTCATCACTTAATAGTACTTTCTTCGTTTCAATTTATTTGTCTGATTTAGACTTGACATGAAGTTTAAGAAAATAAAAAGATATTTAGGTATTTTCATCTTAAACTAAAGATACGTAGAATGTACCAAAATATCTTTCAATGTTGTGATTTTAAACAAGTCATATGGAAAGTTAGAATTAAAGAGTTGTTGTGCTGATATCCCACAGCCCCCCACGATATAAACTGTATTCAATGTAGGTTTGTTGTGCCGATCAATAAAGGGATCATTGGCCTAACTCTATTCAACAGTTAGTTCAGAATTTATCCTTAAATCGGTACAATTAAATTTGTAAACATGACTTAAGAACACGTACAATTAAATGATTCTGAACTGTTTTCTGGCAATGAGATTTAACACTTAACAGACCTTAGCATCTATAAAAGGCACAAGTGATATGTAAATTTTAAAAACTCAGTTTTTTTTCTCTATCATTTTGAAAAATGGCTTCAACAGTACAATTAGGGATTAGCAAAACTGCTGGCAAGCCTATTCGTTGCAGAGGTATGTACATACTCTTCACAAAAAGGAGGATTTTTATATGATAAAAGTTGTTGCTATTGAGTACTATTTCACTGGTTAGCTTAAACTGTGTCACGTTACAGAGAACACACTTTTAATTACTTAATTATATTACGTTTCAACACTGACTTGTGAGTTGTGCGTGCTGCAGCTGCGGTGGCAAGAAAAGCAGGAGAACCACTGGTGATAGAGGAAGTGATTGTGGCTCCTCCTAAAGCACATGAAGTTCGACTCAAAATCATTTGCACTTCTCTCTGTCATACTGACATTACCTTATGGAAGTTGAAAGTATGGAACTTTTATCCAAGTATCTCCCCTCTTTTATTAACGTTTGCATCAACTGACTTTTTGTTCTTGTAAGGAATTTCCTGGCTGCCATCCAAGAATCTTAGGCCATGAGGCTTTCGGGTAAATTTTACTCCTTCCATTTCATTTTATATGAATGTCTTTGACTGGAGACGAAATTTAAGAAAAGTACTTGTGATTGGAAACAACACTTATAAGGGTATGCAATTAAGGGTTAAAAGAAAAGTATAAAGTTAATTGTCTCGAAATATAGAAAATATGTTCAAAATTAAGGTATTGATTCTTATATGACATTCTGACTATATTATCTTTTAATGAGTTAAGGGTTGTGGAGAGTGTTGGAGAAGATGTTGATGAGTTAAAAGAAGGAGATTCAGTTGTACCGATATTTTTACCTGACTGTATGGACTGTGTAGACTGTAATTCCAAGAAAAGCAACCTTTGTTCCAAATTCCCATTTCAAATCTCTCCGTTGCTGCATAGAGATGATACAAGCAGATTCACTAATGCTGAAGGAGAAACTTTACACCATTACCTGTATATATCAAGTTTTTCCGAGTACACAGTCGTTGATGTTGTTAATGTAACAAAGATTGATCCTGAAATCCCACCTAACAGGGCATGCCTTTTGAGTTGTGGAGTATCAACAGGTAAGTTCCTCATCTTCTAATATTTACATGTTATAAAAATCAACCAAGTCATCATATTAATGTTGTTTGTTTCAATTCTCCTTACAACTATCTGTGGTTCATGTTTGATATGATGTAAATTAAACTTCAGGAGTTGGTGCTGCCTGGAAAACAGCAAATGTGGAACCAGGTTCGACAGTAGTTATCTTCGGTTTAGGATCAGTTGGATTAGCAGTAAGTTTCTCCTCCGACTTCTTCTTGCGTATATATGTCGGTATCATGTAAGCTGTTATGCTTCTGGAGGATCTTTTAGGTTGCCGAGGGAGCAAGGCTATGTGGTGCTACCAGAATTATCGGCGTTGGTAGGAACTCTGACAAGTTTGAAATAGGGAAGCAGTTTGGAGTTACTGAGTTTGTCAATTCCAAAAGCTGTGGGGATAAACCTGTTAGTCAGGTGGGCCTTTTATTGGTATAGTGATATTTTGAAAATAAGGTCTCCTTAAAATGTTGGATTCGTAATCTTGAAAATAAGACGGAGTACATACCTGTATAATGTAAATATGACAATGATTCTTATCCCATGCCAAAACTCTCATATCAGGTAATAATTGAGATGACTAATGGAGGTGCTGATTATTGCTTTGAATGTGTTGGTCTAGCAACACTTGTGCAGGAAGCATTTGCCTGCTGCAGAAAGGTCTCCCCGCGTAAATCTTGTTATATAAACAATACAAATTTGTCTATTAACCTTCTGCTGTAATATGCAGGGTTGGGGTAAAACAATTGTTTTAGGAGTTGATAAGCCAGATGCGCAGCTGAATCTTAGCTCCTTTGAGGTTCTTCAGAGTCAGAAAACTCTCACGGGATCATTCTTTGGTGGTCTCAAACCCAAATCTGATGTTCCTATCCTTGTTAAACGTTACCTTGACAAGGTACTTTATCAATCTGCTAGAAAATTCAATGACCATACGTGAAATTAACACATTTATGTGTCTTCTCAGGAATTGGAGTTGGACAAGTTTGTCACACATGAAGTGAATTTTGAAGATATCAATAAGGCGTTTGACTTACTCATTCAAGGAAAGAGCCTACGCTGTGTTATCTGGATGGACAAGTGATTTATCTTACTTCAATCTGTGCCTTGTTTTCAATAATTGTACCTCAGCTCTCAATAACCATTTGGTCTTGAGCTCGAGCCAAACTTAGACAATTTCTCAATATATGGATGTGATCATGAGTATGACAGATTATTACAGCAAACATATTATTGCAGATTTTGCAAATGTTTTATCTCAGAAATAGACAAGTAACTGAGCAGCACATTATTATCTCCACATATTAAAGAAACTTCAACTATCCTATGACACTGTAAAAGCACTAGATGCACCAGTATAATACGAGTTTGATGGTTCTTTCGTTTCCATTGTTGATCCAAAATGCCTTAAGCGATAAACGCCAGGACTAGCATCCTCTGGTACTTCCCATTCAAGTGTAGCATAACCATAACTATTCACATTATCTCGAGCAATACCAGTACTATTTTCTGCTTGCCATTTAAAGAACAAACAGAAATCATCGTCATCATATTTAGGTAGCCAACTTTGGCGTTGAAGCATTTCCACAACAGCAAATGTGCCTTCAGTAAGTAAGTCATATCTTGGATTTGCACTCCAGAATATGGCAATTACTCTGTCTCCCTTTGTAAATGTTCCGGATTTTGGTACAATTATGTCTTGTTTAATATCGCCAAAATTTATGCCCAGTGGAGGTGAATCACCACTAGGATTTGGTAAGAGACAAAGTTGAATTGACAAAAGGTCTGGTGGGGAAGGTCCTTTTGTAGTAATGTTTTCTCCTTTTGCCATAGATTCAGCTAGCTTCTTGAATTCTTGAATATATGCTGATAATGTGTGAGGACCGTATAGTGTAGACGCAGCCTGCCCAAGTTTAATGACGATTGATTTAAGTTATATGCACTGACAATGTAAAAGAACAAATTTGGATACATACTTCTATTGTATATGATATGATAGTGAGAACTTTTAAGAGGTGTATGGTAACCTATTATAAGAGGCTTACTTCGAACTTTATAATAAACAGATATATAACTTGCAAGTTATACAGTTGTCCAAGAGTACGTAGCACCTCATATCGTTGTTGCTCGTACTCTTCAAAAGTGGTTATGTATTGTGAGTAAGCGTTGGTTAGGCCAGCTATGACAACATGAGTTTCTTCATCAAATTCGCCATTTCCGCAGCGAATTAGTCTCTTTCACTGCCTCTCTTAACCTACGTCCAGCCATTGTTGTAAATTCTGTACCACAACATGAATGTGTACATTTTTTCTTAATAATTTTGAAATAAATTACTATATAAGTATATGTCACAAATTTTATATTTAAAAACATAGTCATAACATACCTCCTGGCACAGAGAGTATGATGAGTTTTCCTAACCTGAAAATTTGAATTGGAAGTAGTGCTGGCTGCAAAATAATAATGAAAAAAACATCACTAAGTTTATTTATGACACATTGAGAGAAATCAAGAAATTTTCTTTATGTTCATACTTTCCCCGCTTTTTACAAAAAAAATAACTTTAATCTTAATTTTTACAAAATTTAGCCGATATAATCGGTGTACTGGTTATATACACTGGCAATACCTTCATCCTTAACCAGAGATATTCGGTATGAAATTACATTTGGTAGGGAGATCTTTCCTTCTTAAGTTAGAGTTTCTAGTGCGAATTCGAATTAGTCCAACTCCAAAACAGATACCAAACAATAGACAGGACACCAAAGAAAAAAAAGGTATACACTACTTTTAATTGTTGTTGGGCCTTACCGCCCAAGGATATGGCCAAAACATCTCTCCAGAGTCCAACAAAACAGTTTTGGGCTTTTGACAGCCCACTTGATATGGGCTTGGTTCTCTTAACACATCTCTTAATTTCTTCCAAAATGGATTTATCTGAAAATCAAATTAAGTTTTCATCTTTAATGCATAGTAATAATAAATTAATTTTAATTTTTTTTCATGTTTATAAAAAAATTAATTAATTTGTGACCTCAGTATCACCCTGTTGAAAACCAAAAACACCAGGCCCATCAGTAGTTCCAGCAGCAAATCCTGGGCCCAATGCTGCAGGGCATGTTTGGACAACCTTATTATCTTCTAATTGAACCTTAATATTTGTAAAATTAATATAAACATGTCGATAATCAATTTTCCCTGTTAATTCTTGTTTAGCAGATGTGAAAAGATCAACAGCCTTTTGAAATTGTCTTTCTCCAATAATCTTTGTACTCAATATTTCATCTGGATATCTGCAAGACACGTTAGATTGTAATCTAAAAGATCCACGAGTTGTCACAAAAAAGAAAGTTCATTTACTAAACAGTTATTCCAAAAGAGACGAGTCTTACCTAGGCCTGAGGCCCACACAGAGTTGGACATTGCCATGACAAGAAGAGTGATTAAAATCACAAGGTAATCCACTATCAGTACAAAATGCTCCAACCACATTTGGACTCACATCTCCAACATTTGATTGACAAAATGCTCCAACAAATTTCATTTCTTTGTTTTCCCTCACCTTAAACCTTTGACTTGTTGTATTTGTACAAGGTTGTCCTCTTGTGGGCTTGATTTTAGATGTTTTATTAAATAAATCTTTGTTGCTACCTGATCCAAGAAGTTAAAATTGTAACAAGAAAGGTTACCTGCTACAACAGATAAATATAATTTGATGTGTAAACTTTAAAATGATAGTGAATATATCAAGTGTAATTTCATAAGTGGTGTCAGGAGAGGATTAGATATACGCAGACGTTATCCTTACCTTGAGTAAGGTAGAGAGGTTTTTGATAGACCCTTTCAGAGCGCTTGAAATTATGGAAATAATTTTTACACAAACAAAATAATATTTTACCTACCTAACACCTTAGTAGATTTTGTAGAGGAATTTTTGGTGAACCAATCCTCAAAGAATCTAGCAGCTGCACCCTTATTATCTCCACTAATTAGCTTATTATTTCTGCTCATTGAAGTGCCATGTGTTGCAAACCAACTAAATGCACCTATATTTTTTCCAGTATCTCTATCCACAAACTTCAAAAGGGTCATTAGGGTATCAATATTTGTAGTATATTTAGATCTCTCTTCTTGAGGATTGAATAAATAGGCACTTGGACTCCTGTTTATGCCTGCATTTTCTAGATCTCCTACATAATCATTCAAACAAAAAAGGACAATGTTAGATTCGTGTAGGATACAAATTGTCATGTAGGGTGTCACATTGGACACAAGACATTCAGAATTAAGCTTGAGATAAAAGTTACACTATATTTAGTTGACCGTATAAATTTATCATATCCCACCAAACTAAGGATTATTTTATCCTACCATCTCGTAGGTGGGATAAATTAGTAAAAAAAATATAATTCCAGAACTATAATTTCAAAATAATTTTGTCAACAATTTTTTGCTTTTTTGCACAAGAGAGAATGAAAACTAATGTATTTTTCAAAAAATATTACTTTAAGTCCTTTTAATTTTATAAAATTCATTAGATTAATTCAACAAATGTGTCATAATTCAATCCGTTTAAATTCGAGAGAATTACTAACAATTATAATAAAATCACTATATGCATGATGATTAATTTCTCACCTTTGTTAATAAAGATAGAACCAGGCTTTAACTTATCATGGGCCTGGACAATGCTGAGTTCAATGGCAGTAACAATTGCCTCAAATGATTGTGGCACAAAGCCCAATGAAGTTACACTATATGTCACATATTGCAAATAACCTCCTGGACCAGCATGAGTATGTGTCCCACTTATTGCAACATTTTCTTCACTATATATATTTCCATACCTTCATATATACCAAGGAAGTATACACGCCTATGTCCAGTCAAATATCGTCATATAAAATTAAACAAATGGAATAATTTAACGACTAGATCAAACTATGCCTCGAACCTTGAATTTAGTCGTTCAAGTACTTTGATTGTGACAAGTTGCGAAGCCATACCAGCATCAAGATTAACAAACACAAGTCTCGGACCATTGAAACTTTCAGCAACAATGAATGTCCTAGCACGTAATCGAAAATGTATACCACCAGTAATTTGATCAAAATTACCATAACCCATCATGTTCACTTGTGAAGCTGGTCCTGTCATGTCATAACTTCCTAATCCTATTAAGTATTCTCCATTGACACTTAGAATTATTTGACAAAGTAAAAGCAGGACAATACTTAATAAGGTTTCTGTTTTTCTTCTCATTTTGTTCTATGAATGGAAATTGTATGGATTGTTTTTAGAATTGTATATGCACACGTCGGGTTATATGTTAATGAACAAATTGGGAAAACCTAAGAAGCTCTTGGATCTAATATAATGTTGTAGTAGCGGGTTTATCTGAAACAATACTTTTGATATGAAACATAAATTTATATGTAAAAATGGACTAAAATTGCAAAAAATAGTAGATATAAACTCGTACTTTAAAAATATAATGAGTTCAATATTGAGAACCTTAACTATTGAACTGAACTGATAGAATTTAAATTCTTGATCTACCTCTGCGTTGAGCTTATATGTTTTGATTTTTTTAATTTTTACTATGAAGAAATTTGGACTTGAATGCATATTTGCTTAGGTTGCTCCGAACGTGCGATTTTGGGAAAGTTGTGTCTTATTTGTTATATGTTGGAATTGTATGTTTTTTTGCGGCATGAATTTTAGCTATTTGTTTTTCAGTTTCAATTGGTATCAAGTATGCATACAGCATATATATATATATATAGCGGATTCAAAATTTTAATTTTATGAATTTAAGTTTAGAATTTTAGCATTTGTGAATTCGAACTCTACTAATTTCCTAACCTTAGGCATTAAATCACCCTCGGCCTTTCTTAGACTTTGCTAACGAGGGATATTTTGTGCATGACTGTCCTAGATATTAAATCGCCCCTGCCGTTACAGCTCAGAGTTTGTGTTCTTTGCAGGCTTTTTAGATTAAGATGTATGAATCAATCTATACTCATTATATCCTCCCCTTCCCCACCATTATGCTACTCCATTTCATAGAATATGCACTTTACACTTTGGAAAGCACACACCCATGCTTCTTAATTGCTTAACTTTACTCTTACAGCTCATGTCTCATGGGTGATGGTCCACGTTTCTTCAAAAGTTTATAGCTTGAATTGCAAGCTTGTCTAATCCTAAAGGCATGCTAACAAAAATGCTTGATGTGAGAACTTCTTAGGTGGAGTTTAAGTGATATACACCGTCAATATAAGTAATTTTTATATTGTTAGGTCATATTTAATTGGTATAGCAGGTAACCTATGTTAATATCAAGATTGCATATTTGCATTTTAAAGATATTTCACTATAAATTTGCGAATGAATGATGGGCTGGGCCACCTCGAATGGCGTGAGTCACATGCGGGAGACCCGCATGTACGGTTTTTAGGGGCGAAGAGATGTTAACCTTTCGCTATTAGCAAGCACTACCCTAGTTTTGTTGTTTCACCAGCTCCGGAAAAACAACAGGCACATGCTTTAAAAAAGCATGAAGCGTTTGATGACGTTCACACCTTTCATTTTCAATATTTAGAATTCTTTGATTAATTTAAGAAAGTCTTTCAGTGGCTATACATATAAATATCTTTTAGTTACCTATGTTAACAAGATTGCATATTTGCATTTTAATGAGATGTTTTGGCTATATAAATATCTTTTAGATCAAGATTGCATATTTGCATTTTAATGATGCTTTGGCTATATACATACTTCATCTTTTAGATAATCTGGTAGTGTAAATGATGATAGTTACATTAAACTACTTTTATGTGACATTTATAATTTGTCAAAATTCAAATCTGACGAGTATAATATCGTATAACTAGCAATTTATTTATTTTCATACCGTCCCATTTATTATCCATTAATATTTGATTGACTAATCCTTATATCGGAATAGTTGAATGATCAAATGATTTAGTAATTTCTCACAAGGGGATGAATCGAGAGAATATTAAATCGAAGCTCTAGATTTTTTATCATCTTTTGCCATAATAATATCTCAAGATTTGCAATTATGATAACTCGATATGTTTACTATACATGACCAATATGCTTTCATATAACAGAGTTAGAAATGATACAACTAAACCATAAAACAAGAAGTCAAAAGGATAAAATCAACTGCATTTTACAAATCCATATTATCAAACTTCATACACATAAGGCACATATATGCACTTACATACAGAAATATCAAATACAGTACTAACAATTATCCTTCAGAATCCAAAAAACAAAGTGAAGGAAATGAAAAACACTTGAAAACCAAAACAACATAGAAACACAATCATAACATCCCAAAAGTAAAATAAAAAAGCAACAAATAAACATTCATTTAAATTTAGTCTTTTTCCTTCTCCTTTTCCTCTTCAGTAGTCTTTGAGTGGTATCCTGGTAATTTCTCCTTAATTTTGTCCAAAAATCCCTTTTTCTCCTTCCCCTCCGTCTCATGCTCCACCGCAGCCGGTGGTGGCGCCGCCACTTCCTCCGTCTTCTTATGTCCGCCACCTGGCAATTTCTCCTTAATTTTGTCTAGAAATCCTTTTTTCTCCTCTGTTTCCTCGTATTTCTCAACTGGAACTGAGGTATCCTCTGTTTTCACTTCTTCCTTGTGATCACCAGATATTTTTTCCTTAATCTTTTCCTTCAATCCTTTCTTTTTCTTCTTCTTGATCTTCTGTCCATCCTCTCCAATTACTTCCTCCTCATCACTCTGTAAATCGATCAACATTAATATATCGTTCACTCAACTGATTAAACTAAAAATAGTCTCTATGAATATATAATCTATGATCACGTATAATTTATTTATACCAACTAGAAAAAGTAAACAGTAAATTTACTCGACTATTAGTAACAACTATGACTTTCTTTACACATTTACAAATTTTTCAAGTATACAAATTTCTAATTATTTATAGTTGAATAAAATCATCGGAATATTATAACATGATCAAAGATCCAACGCTATCGACTTAATTACTTAAATTGAAAATAGTCAGCGGACAATATAATCTATGTGAAATAAATATGATCATGAGAAAAAATATGTACATAAAAGAAGTGTGTTATATTTATTGATTTGACGTAAACTTTAATCGAGGATGAAAGAGAGACTTACCGAGCTACTAGAGCTGCTACTTGATCGATGAAGTTTCTTCTCTTCTTTCTTTTCCTCCTCCTTGTGTTCTTCTTCTTCACTTACTTTAACTTTCTCACAAAACTCAGATGAAATTGCCTCTTCTTCATGAGCATGACTTGGTTTTTCCCCTTCTTTTTTCCCAATGAAATCAAACAAACCACGATCACTAGCCTCCACGTTGGCACCAACAGTCTCTTCAACTGATGGCTTGTTCTGTTCGTACTGATCAGCCATATTTCTTCTTCTTTTTTTCAATCAAAGAAATTATTAACAACTATAAGGTAAAGTGAAAGTTTGAATATTGAAATTATATTTGAATTGGATGTGGTTGAAATATGAGACTTGGTGCGCGTTTTATAGCAATTACAAACACGGACGTTACGCTGATTAAGATTTTTTTATTTTTCGATATAATAAAAAAGGAGTTCAAACGTCTCATAATAAAGAGTAATCAAGTACACCAAGTTAAACCGACGTCTACGTGGCCTTTTTTGTTCTTCATACTTTCCAGTGTATATCAATTTTATATACTCGCCATGTTAGCACGACAAGTGGACAAATAATTTTTACTTATACGTGGTACGACTGAGTTGGTGCAATATATGATATTTTATAACAAAGGTTTGTCACTATTTTTTCAGTCGAGCTCGTCATATTGGACTTGTTTAATACAGTTTACTATGGCCACTATCTTATTTGTAAATTATTCTATATGAACACGGATTTGTCTCGTGTGTATCTGAAGAATAACGATTACGAATTTCTCTTATAATACAATATATAAATTTAGTTAGTTCATTATGATCCAAGTAAATACTACTCTCTCGATCCTATATTAATTGATTGCTTTTTCTTTTACACACTCTTTGAATGAGTATTGCAGTATAAGTTTTTGTTTTCTATTCGATGATCAAAGCGGCATTAAAGCACCAACTAAATTTAAATCGTTCAGACCCCATTCAAATATAATACTCCTAACAAAATTTTCTCCATATACAAAACTCAAACCCATATAAATTATGATGTGACCATTCTCACGGAATAAGTTTGCTTACTCTATTACAATTTACACGACAGATGTGATGAAAAAGGATGTGTACATTATTAAAAAGAAGAAATTAGAATAATGTAGAAGCAGACACGCTGTACTCTTGACGGTGACAGACAGCCAATGAAATTCTCACACGTTGGATGACAACGTGTGAGGTCGTCCTTGTGGGACCAGATAGTGTCGGCCTTGGTTGGATAACTTTGTTTGAACAAAGTGTGTGTGGTATTGGTAGGGTACAATGAACATGACACGTGGCACAATTATAGGGGCCAAGTAAACTTCGAGATCCCAAAATTAAGTTGATATTTTCAATTTCATGTGGGGCTCCGATCTCCATTCATGGATCCTTGTCCATTTGCTTAATTCTTTATTCGATAATTAATATGTATTGAAACTCAACTAAATTTAAATTTATATCGAAAAGTCTCATATAGTAATGTAAAACTTTCTTAAACAACAATGATTTCATGTTTATAATTTGAAATCAAAATCTCTATATTAAGAATGAAGAAGTATTTATTACTTTGCTACAATCTTAAGTATACGAGTTTAATTTTACGAGAATAATATATAAATATATATATATTATAAGATATTTAATTTAAGGTGGGACCCAAAGGAAAAAAGGACAGGAGGTCGGTTTGACGTTTGGTATAATAACTTTTGAAAGGAGCGAAGGTTACAAAAAACCTTTTGAATTTTGAGATGAAACGTAACCATTTAAGTATGGTAGGGGTGTGCTGTTTAATTGGCCCTTTATTTTGCTTTCGGTAAGTAACGCTTTCATCAGATTCCAATAATGCCGTTTCCTTTTTTTCTTGCTTTAATAATCTTAGCAAAACACTATGTGAGAATGATATAATAAGGAGTTCAGGTTTGGGGTGGTGAGGGCTGGGATAGTCAAGGGGTCGGGTTGGGGATGTTGTATGAATGGTCGGGTGGAGATAATGAACTTGAAATATTATTTATCGAACTTGTTTTCTATATTATTATTAGAGAAGTCATTTTTCTCATGGAAAATAAAATCTTTGAAAATGAGAAAAATGACTTCTCTAATACAAAAGTAAAACTTAGCCTCAATATTCAAGCAATTTAGTAGGAAATAAATAACAAAATGAAAGCTTCAAAAAGTCACACAAATTATAGATAAGTAAAACAGTAAACGCACATAAGAATATGTTTCTAATTAGTTTTAGCTATGCCTAGGAATATTGTCGACAAATTGAAACTTTGATATCAAGATTAATTGTTACTTTACATTTGTAATTGTTTGCTTTGCCATTTTCGTACAAGTGTGTCTTTTGATAAGATTCCATTGCATGAACATAATCAATCACTCTCTGATTAGACCCCCCCCCCAAAAAAAAAAAAAATTCTCAAAGCAACGGTGCAATTATAATTTTTGTTATATGAATGTATGATACATATAAATAGTAATATAACTTTTTGCTAAAAATAGTTCAAATAAATCTCTTTGATTCTACCTAACTTCGCTCTGCTTTGGAGTAACCATTAGTCCTCTGTTGTCTAACAAGTATTTTTAGGATACCCAAAAATAGTTTTGGACTTTGATGTATTCATGTTTGCCACTAGTGTGGTAATCAAATCAAATTAAAGCATCGTTACAAATTACAATCCATCTATCATATTTGCCATTTCGTAAGACTAGTTAATATTTAATTAAAGGGAGGAATAGATATCTTGACAAAAAATAGATTCATATTGGTTTATTGTTTTTTATTCAAATTATATATGCATAAATTAAAAATATTTAAATATATATAATAATAATAAAATCATATTAATTTTGAACCCACTAGTTCTGATTTTTGAAGTCGCTTCTAGTGAATTGTTATTATTGCTACTCGAATTTTCTTCTTAAACTCTGCTAAATAAAAAGAAGTTATACCAAAATTTATTCTCATAAAATAAATCTATTGGCAAAAAATGATTTGTACAAATCTTATCCAATATTATTGATTAGTCTAGACCCATCTAAACAAGTCATAATGCTACTAGTTGAATTATGTGATCTCTTGACAACTCTTGTTAGAAAGATGTTAGTTTGACAATTATTTTGTGTTTTCATATTTCATAGTCAATATTATTACTCCCACCTCATAGATGCCATTAGTTTCACAATCCATGAGAGACTTAAAATACATTTGATGAATGTGGTTACAATCTAACTTTATGGATCACTTGATAATGAGATATACATGAAAATTTCTGAAGGATTTACGATATCTAAAACCTGTAATTTAAAATCCCGAAAAATATATTCAATTAAATTGCAAAGATCATTATAAGGTTTGAAGCAATCTAGATGCATTTGGTATAACCGTCTTAGTGGGTAGTTATTTAAGGAAGGTTATACAAAATTACAAAGAATGCAATTTGCCCATGTGTTTTTATAAAGAAAACAATATCGACTTGTGAATTGTTCCCTACTTTTTAGGGTGAAAGAGTATTATTAGCTGTATCCATTAAACTTAGCAATTATGGAAATGCTCAAGATCAAAAAATTTAGGAGATACTTCTCAATCCCATTGTACTACAAATATCTACTTCTATACAAATTAGAATTTCTGTTTATGTACAAATGTCAAAAATAATTTATTTTAAAAAATAAAATTGTTAAAATATTTACATATCATCATAAATAAGTTTTGATATCAGGACAAAATATATTGATAGTGGACAAAATACATCCACAATCAATATTTTTATCAAAACTAATCTTTTAGTTTGTTTTTGTTTAAGGGCTCAAATTTGTTTTATAATTTTTTTTTGTATGTGAAAAATAAATCACACAAGGTATTTGCCAAAAAAGAAGAAGTTAAATATCTCAAAAATAGTTCAGGAAAGAAAATACAAAATTTACAATATTCCAAAAGAAATTAACTGGTGCCGAATTTGTCTTTTTAGTAAGTCAAAATTCCTTCCGTCGACGGCCGTGACGTCATCCCGTCGCCGGAAGGAACGCTGGTGAAAACATCTCCACGGGATCTGTAGATACACAAATTTCAGACAAAATTGCATTTGATAGATTGCAAAAAAGTGCAAAGAGGAGGAGAGAAAGCAGGAAATTGAAATCATGATAACGCGATCGAATTTGGCGGAGCAGCTGAGAGAGTATCAGATTCGATCAAAGCACGATTGGGCTTCCGTCTCCTTCTTTTCCTCCACCTCTAATCTCACATCTACAGCTTCAAGGTATTCTATCAATTCATTTCTCGCTTCGACAATGATTTTATTGAAAACCTACCTTTAGTAATTCCTGAGCCAGATCCAGGATTGTAATCTGTGAATCAATGCACTTCTATGGCTAAATGTTGATTTTGTTTATGAAAATTTATCATTTCGGATTGATAATTGTGAGGTCTCAGGTTTAAATTCCAGCACAGACTAAAACACCAAGGTACCTGGTACATGTTTGTGATGGGAGGTGATAGGTATCCGTGGAATAATCGATGTGTGCACTATAGCTGGCCTGGACACCAGGATTATCAATTTAAAGTCTATTTTTTTGTTGTTGGTATTATTAGGAAATTTGTGTTTATCAAAGTTTAGGATTACTTGATTGAATGTTACATATGAACTTTATATGTATAGCTCGAAATGAGACGTGGGAATCGTTAATTCATACTATGTCTTTTTCACCTCACTTCTCTGCGCCTAGTAGAGTTTTGAAGCAAGTAAATTATTGTATGGTCAATAAAACGAGGAAGGTGAAATGCCCAACTTCGAAACAATTGCAGTTGAATCTTTAAATCAATGTAACACCTTGGGATTAATGTGAAGAAATAAAAATGTAGAATGGATCAGCTCCGATCTTTTTTGCAATGTTGTATTTCATTGAGAGTGAACTGGATAAAGAATGACTGAATTGCATTTTTGCGCTTGGTCCTAGTACTTACTTTTGTGGAAGAACTAGCAGCATGCTAGCTGATTTTATCATTTCCTTAACAGTTTAGTGCATAATGTCATTGCAGCTTCTGACTATTTGTTGTTCTGAGCCTTCTTTTCTCTTATTTCCTTTTTCTTTTACCTTGATGCAGGGCGGATGTCGTGATGTTTGTAATATGTGAACTGGTTATCTTGGCACTCTTGGTTTTCTCTGTAGTTTCATTGTACTTCACGCATCTAAAGCTTGCATTTATCTTAGTAAGTTCTAGCTTGCTATTGCTTGTATGCGTGACAATTGCAAAGCAAGTTACAGAAGCCAGGAAGAAGAAGCGAAGAATGCTTCTTCCATTATCAATGTAGAAGTGCGCAATGTAAAATCTTTTTGCTATGCCCAACCAATATTTTAATGTGAAATCTCAACTTATAATTCTGTCCTTTTTTTTCCTTTTGACATAAGTAATTGAAGTAGAGGTAAGCTGATTAATTGGTGCAGATTTTGAGATCATTTGACATCAGAGCTGTTATTTTTGTTATATACTTCATAGGTGTTTGGGCTTGTTTATGAAGCTTCATGTAAGTTTAGCCTCAGTCCTAAGATGTAATTTTCGTGTACCTTCATACTTAAATCTCTATTCAGTCTTAACTTTTATCGTCACAATGGAAGGCCTTTGTTCTGTCAACGTTGTTCCCAAATCATGAAGAATATTGATCTTTGATGTCTGCACTTTGTTTTCCTTAACAAGCATTAGGATTTTCACATACTACATCATTGAAAATGACAACAAGATATAAGTGCTTGTGTGCTTTTATGTTTACAGAGCGCATAAAGAGGCTTCAACTCGCACATCCTGTTGGCTGGTTGCTGTTAAGGTTATTTTTCTCTCCAGTTTTTACCAATTAAGTTCCTAGTTAGATTTTATCGTTTTCCCGAACCTTTTTGGTATTCACTGGGTCTTGAAGAAATGGACATCCATACCTTGAGTTGCTATTGTCCATATTGCACCAAATACCAAAAGAACACTCAGAACCAATCCCAAAAGTCCAAGTGACCAATTAACAAACCAACTTGGACTATATCTGTTAGGTTTCTTGATCATTACCCACATTAGACAAGGATATGCCAAGGTAACAGGCAGAGCAATGCCACCAATAAGCCCAGCCAAACTTGGCAAAAAAGGGAGTGCCACTGATATGAAAAATGTTAGGCATCCAAAGAATACCCTCAATCCTGTTCTTAGCCACCATGGACATGGTTTCTTCTTCTTGCTGGTGTACTTACACTCCCAATTGTCAAACACTGGCATTGCATAGATTTGGAATGAGGTAAGGCAATGGATTGCCACCAGTAAACTTGTTATCCCTAGAATTGCTTTTGAAGTGTCTTCTCCATGGTACTTGTCCAATGCACTCAATATCCCTCCATTTGGCATCTGCCATGACAAAAAATTAAGTTACTAGTGTTCAACTTTTCTCCCTTCTTTCTAAGGTTGATGAAATGTCTTGAAACAGTAACTAAATTTTTAAGGCTGGTTTACACAAATAGCCACTTTTGTAGCCTTGTGTTTAGAAGTTGGTCACCCTTTCAAAATTATACCAGTGGTATTATGTCCTTAAGTGGTTTAAGTTTAGAAGTTACACTTACATATCAAAACTAATATTCAGACCTTGGGTTTAAGTTTGAAAAAGTGATCAAATTTTAAATAAAATGCCACAAAAGTGGCTATCTAGTGTAAACAATCCAAATTGTGAAGGATCTTACCAGGTCTCCATAAGCCCAGTAGCCTCCAATTGCCAACGGAAACAAACACAAAGCAATAATTGAATAAGAGAACTTGACTCCTTTCCACATTGGCACATGAGATGGATTCTTAAAGCTAGAAGGCATTGTGCCCTGTGACACAACCAACCAATATTTAAAAAACAACACTTTTATAATAACATATAAAAAGTTGAAATTGTAAAATTGGTTAGTTAATTAACAAACCTGAATCTCAAGAACAAGATTATGGCCCCTGAATGCAAAAACTATCATTCCAAGAGCATTCAAGATGGTACAAATTGTTGCAACATCAGATGTATCTTCAACATGTTCAAATGAAACACTTTCTGGCCTTTCTTTTACAACAGAAATTACCCATGTCAAGGTACAATAGGTCACCGCGGAGATCGAACCGACGACAGAAATTCCAGCAATGGAATTTAAATTAGGAAGCTGAGCAAGAACAATGGCTGAAACTGTGAACACAATGTACCACTCTATGGTACTTAGAGTGGTTATATGACTTTTAGAAGCACAAACAGTTTGGAAGAAAATCTTCATAGTGCTTCCTCCAATCATAATAAGTGTAACACAAGTACCACCTGATAGGTACATTGTTGGAAATAGGGCCAAAATCTTCCCAAGTTTTTCACCTACACGACATTTAATAAACTTTGTAAGGCATAGTACAAGTTCACATACTATGTGTATTTTTGAACTCGATCACATGGTGTAGCCCGAGGGATAAATCCGTGAAGTAATTGCTATGCTTACCGAAAGCAGCCATTGAGAGACCAAGATAGCGACTATTGCGCATGCCAGGGGCAAATTCATGAAGTTGGATGAGTAACCAAAGTGTGTAAAATTGCCACATAAATATTAGTGATAGGCTAATTATCCCCCATATCCTACAATTAATGTAACAAAATCCAAAGCTAATCAGTATATAACCCGTATAATTTCACAAGTGGGATGAGGGAAGATGAGGTATACGCAGACCTTACTCTACCTTTATGGGGTAGATCAATGATTGTTTATGATAAACTCTCAACTTAAGAAAATCAATTTTCAGAACATATTTGAAAAAAATACAAAAATAAAAAGTTATAATGAAAATTATTTTGTACCACCGAAAATACTTTTCAGAAAATATTATTCATTTTCCTTCAAAATTAGCTCAACTCTTAACTTCATATCACTGCTTTAACAAACTCTTATATAGATACTATTATATCACTTTTTACCTTTTTAGTAAGGAATTTTTTTTAAAAAAAAACATTTTCCATTTACTAATATCATTATCAATCCTTGATAAATGTATTTCCTTTAAAAATATTTTCTATTCTCTTCATCAAACGCCAAAATAAAATCTAAAAAATAAGCCTTTTTTCGAAAAATAACTTCCGTCATACCAAACAATACACTTTTATTCTTTCAGCGAGAAATTAAAGAAGCATACAAGTTTATTATGAAACAACAACAACATATCCCCAGTGAGGTTTGAGTAGGGTGAGGTGTACATATATCTTACCACTACCTTATGGAGGTAGAAAGGTAGTTTCAGATAAGCCTTCGATTCAAGAAATAAACAAGTTTTGATGATTATTAGACTTACCATCCAAGTGTAATAAAAGCAAGAGGAAGAAGTAGAGCTTGGACACCAATCCCAGAACAAAGTGTATGAAATGCAGCATAATATGCATTTCCACTTCTTGATTCAGTAATTGGAAGCCAAGCATCTTGAGCAGGATCATGAAGCTTTGTATGATGACTAATTTCTTCCATATATGTTAAAGCTTTCTTCATTGTTGGACTTGCTAAAGGACTCATTAATATTTTTGAAGAAAATGGACTTTTTGGTGTTTTAGGAATAGTATTATTAGAATCATGAGGAGATGATGTTAAAGAAATTGTAGTACTAATATTTTTCATTTCTTCTACCACTAACTCACTTTCCATGATATATTTTCTTGTAGTAATTGAATGATTTTCTTCTACACTATGCTTCTTTTTTATATAGTGAATAAAGTGGCAACTTTGAAATTTGACTAGACCCCACATTTTGTCTCTAATTACATACCTAGTAATTACTAGGAGTAAGCAATCCTTGGTTACTATATTCAAGATTCATTTGATTCACACTTCTTAGTTTTTTTTTTTTGGGTTATTTTCCGCCTGGTGTTTGTATTTTTATTGAAGGTTTCATTATTTTGAATTCACATCGCATTTTCATGGAAAGTTTTAATTTTATTTTTTTTAATTTTCAGGACTTTAACTCAAATTGTTTGATTAAAGATTAGCTATTTATCACACCACACAATATTAATAGTTATTGTTGATTTATATCCTAGAATATTGTCTTAATTACATTGAATAAACGAAAAAAAAGTTATCGATTCTCAAATTTAAATAAATAAAAAATAGAATCAACAAGTTCAGCTGATTAGTATTTTCAACCGAGAACATAAATATATATGTGGAAAGTAAACTTTTTTTTTTTTGGTAAGGTGTGAAAATTTAATCATTAACATTTTAACAAATATTACATTCCGAATCCATAATTCAAAAGAAAAATAAGTTCAATGGTGAGAATTCAAAAATTAAAACTATTAAATTTAAATTCTGAATTGGTAGTTAGCGTAAAATATATTCATCATCAGAACATGTGTGTATCAGTGTATGTGTGTTCTTTCATAATTAATTATTCAAATGAAAAGTAAGATATCACTCCATGAGCCACCTACTTCAATAACTTAGAAAAATATATCATAATTCATAATCTTGTGTGTTGAAATTTCATAATTTTGAGATCTATGGAATATACCATTCGCACTAAAATTAGAGCAAATTTTCTTGAAGTACAAATTAAATGAAGATGCAAAGAAACATCTGAAATCCACTTTTAGGAATATATATATATATATTAGTTTCTTTTTCTTTTTTATCATAATTTTCAGCTCGAGGTGCAAGGAAATTTCACTATTTAGAAAGCTTAACTTGACTCTTGGAAAAGTAATAAGGTATATATATATATATATATATATATATATATATTTGAATTAGTACAATATGTGTGTTGCCACAATTTTCTCTTTCGAGGAAACTACTTAAACCAAATCTAGATTAAATGACCTTGTTTTGAATAATTTAATGGTGGAAATATTGGAAAATAAACTCAAAACAAAAGGAAAACTTACAATTATTGGGTGCTTTCTTCTCTTCGAATCTTGAATTATATAAGCACCTCAACCAAAAGTTTAAGTTGTCAAGATAGAATACTAGTTATTTTCTCCCTTCGTTCATCTTTACTTGTTCAATATTGATTTGACATACTTTACTATATATCCACACTTTAAATAAAATGGCCAATGTACTTATATATCCACTATTTGAAATATAATAAATTCAGTGTTTTGGCAAATATTTTGGGAAAATTAATCACTACAGTTAATAATAAAAGTAAATTAGAAACTAAGTGATGAATTCTCTCTTAATTTTTCATAACCGACAAATAAAAATGGACAAAAAAAATATTAATTATATTATATGTCCCACATGTGTGACCCTATAGAATGAATACTAGCTAGTTATGTACATGGTATGCAACAACAAAAATTCTTTAGCCCTTGAATTAAAAAG
Source organism: Solanum piurae (assembly GCA_029582685.1). Classification (NCBI taxonomy): domain Eukaryota; kingdom Viridiplantae; phylum Streptophyta; class Magnoliopsida; order Solanales; family Solanaceae; genus Solanum; species Solanum piurae. Next base: position 8,309 of record JAJOOO010013416.1, on the reverse strand, counting down.
AACACAATATTATTAATCGAAATCGACACAATGAAGCTATTTCTTTTATCGAATATAATGATGTGAATCGTGAGTTATAATATGACTAGTGACTCCAATTGTCGTAGATGGTAGTACTTGCAACTTGACTCTATTAATGAGCTGATAAATATAACTAGAAAAATATTCAAAGTATGCAAAAAGCCTTTTAATTAGGATCATGTGGCTAAAATGATTTTCCAACTACTTCTTTTTTATTTTTATGTTCCCAAGGATATAAAGAAGGTTGCAACTTTGTATAGTATTATATAACCCACTAGAGCCACAACTTTAGTGCTATTTTATAGTGTTATTTGTGATGTGTCTTTTCACTTGAAAAATCCAACAAGTTCTTTTGACTAGTTAGCTCCTAATTGACGACTATATGTGATGTAATTAGGATGACGCAACAAAACCAATATATGTACATGTCTGTTTTGTTTTCATATATAATCATAGACGGAGTTAAAATTTTATAAGATGAATTTTAGATTATTAGTTTTTTACTTACTGGATTTTGAATATTATATATACATTTTATTTGATTTTCAAATAGATGTTATTCCGTCAATTGTTATTGTACTAAATCAATACCAAATCGATCAAATGATAGATTAAGATCACATTATTCATTGAGCTACAAATATATAATTTTGTCCAAAATATAACTATAACAAAAAAGATATTTAGTTGATAATAATTTTTTATTATTATCACAAAAACATTAATTAGTAACATGCTCAAATAAGGTTTGACAATTGGGGACATACTTGTGTACTGCGCATGCAAATATATAAGATTTATTAAATAATACTCTATTATTATTATATAAATTATTACTAGTACTATTTATGTTAAAGGGAAATACATATATAAAGTTGTTATTTAGTGGTAATGCATGCATGATGACTAAGCACTTTTGGCTGTTTGTTGTCTCAAACTTTATTTTTTGCTTTGGCTAAGGCTGCTCATGGGGTTCTTTGTATTGTAACTTAGCCTTGTTAACTTGTTTTTTTTATTATATAAAAAAAAATCTTTATTCAGGCATAATATGTATTGACGATATAAAAATATTTAAAGATAATTATGTGTGACAAAATATTAATTGATAATGTAAAACAAATAATAAGTAACCTACTATACATATGCTTAATTCTACATATAATGCATATAACTATAATTTTTAATTTTTTTTTGACATGTTGTAGTTACATTGTAATTAAGCAGACCTTAAGATTTTACTTTTGGAGACCACTTTTAATCCTGTTAAATTATGTTTGTTGGATGTTGATGCTTGCTTTAATTATACTACTATCTAAAATTAAATTATCCTTGTTAAGATTGCCTATTTATGATTTTGACTAATTGACAAAATAGTTAGTATTAAAAATGAAATGATGCACTTCATCATCATGAATCACAAAGAAATTTATCGGGTAAAGTACTCAAAACCAAACCACATTTTCTCCTCAAAGCTATTTAAATTATTGAATGCACACCAAATATTAATATAAAATATACAGTATGAAAAAGGACAGAAAAAATATCAATGCTTTTGACAAAAGACATCTTACTTAGCCACCAGCCCACTAAATCTTTCATAGTGATTATAATAAATGCCACAAAATAATCTCATAGCCACTCTATCAAAAATAATCTTAAAAGCAAAAATTAATTAATGACAAATATTTTTAGCGAGCTAAAGTGTATGACGATATTGGATATAATGACAATTAACTAATGTCAGTAAAGATTTTAGCACTCTTTGTTAATATGTATTTATTACCGCTAAACATTATTTTTGCTATAGTGTAATGGGGTTTTTATATACCCCACAAATATATATACAAGGAAAACGATTTGGTTTACTCAACTATGAGACTAAATTCTATTTAAGTTTAAGTTTTATATATTGACAGTATAAATAAATTAAAATGGTTTATATGTATATTTTTACGGCCAGTCATATTTCTCCAACTAATTTCTAACCATCTTAAACTAGCATTTTACACCAAATAAAAGCTAATAGAAGTTCTCTATATTCATGATGAATCCACTAGGAACGCTAGGTTACAATAGCAAAACGTACAATAATTATGTTGTAATGCGAAGAAAAGTTAGAATCGACTATATAAAGCTTCACTGATATCATAGTACTCCAATTAATAGAAATTAATTTTATGAAGCTTCACTGATATCATAGTACTCCAATTAATAGAAATTAATTTTATGCTAGTATTGCACAAAATAAACATAAAATTATAAATAAAGTAATAGAAGTTATCTATATTGATCATGATGATGAATCATTTGGTGGCACTAGGATGATTCAATTAAAATTCTGAAACTTTGGGTGATTTGAATATGGTGACCATGTTTATCCACTCCATGGTTGTCCAAATAATTAAAGCTATATGCTAAAGTCTTCATACAATTAAGCTAATGAGACACCTTAATTAATTTATTCTATTCATATTCATGTCTCTTAAAAAGACAATTCGATATACTAAGCTTCTAGTTATGTGCGATATTAGAAGAAGGATCGAATCAGAAAGCGCGGTCTATTATACCATATTTACTAAGCTCCAGTTAGCATTTTAATACTTAATATATAATATATTAGCTATATAACTAAAAGCTATTCAACACTATTCTGCTCATGTTTGATCATCACATGAAATTGTACGTTGATATGACTGAGATTATAAAACTTATAGAATCAGTAAGAAATTTTTATATCCACATGCTACGTATGAGCAATCTAGTCACGTTAATTTTCATAAAGTTGGCAATTTCAATAGGCACCGATAATTATAATTTGACCGATACAAATTCAAAATTTGAAGTTTATGATCAATTTCTGCAATAACTTTAAGTTAATACATAATAACAATTTGATTCACATTCAAATATTTATAAATATTTGATAAGTTTCTTGACACATATATTTGAACAAAAATTACTGAATTTCGACATGCAGTTTGGACGTTTCTACGTGAATCTAGTTGTAACAAAAATAAGATCTACTTCAAGACAAATCTAGACCATTGCCTTTTGCACTTGAATTTGTCTTTCACCATATTGGATATATAGCGCAATCCAATGTAGATAGATCATATATCACTTTCACACTCCCATCCACACACAAAACTACTTATCCACTTTGTTAGTTCTTGTATATATATAATTCATGCTTCTTAGCTACTTATATATTCCTCGAGCATATATATAATTTCACAATTTCGATCATCAACTTCTTGGTAGAACTTATAACTTGTATAAGTTCATATTGTTTTTCTCGCTTGATTCAGCCAAAATATCTGGAGAAGTGATTGCTGAAATCATAATTTCTTTCTTTTCTTGCTTCTATCGTGAAATTCGATAATCTAAATTGTTTCAACTTGATAGACACTCAAATGAAGAGTCCTTCTAAGAAGTTAAGTAACATTATAGCCAAGTGGAGAAAAGGAAGGAAAGGTCAATTTGTTGTGTATACAAAGGAAGGCAAGAGATTTGTTGTGCCATTGTACTATCTAAATCATCCAATTTTCAAAGTTTTACTTGAAATGGCTGAAGAAGAGTATGGTTCAAATGTGAATGGTCCTTTGCAAGTTCCTTGTGAGAATGAATTGATGGAATATATTCTGTGTTTGTTGAGAACAAAACTTGGTAATGTTGAAATTGGAGAAGCAATTTCCTCTATTGATACATGTAAAGGAACACATGTTTCTTCTAATTTATCCTCTTTGCAATGTGATAGTTTAGTTGAACGTGTGTCATAATGACTTCCTTAGGCTAGAAAATAGAGACAAGTTTGAAGTTTTGATACTTCTAACATACTTTTCTAGTTGCAATTTGACAATTCTTCCACTCCCTTTGATGTTCTCCTCCACCCCCACCCTTTTTTTTTTCCTTCCATCAAGTGTTCGATATTTGCATGACTGAATTTGATTAAATTTAGATTCACGCATTGCAGAACCTACTTATGGGAGCTACGCTCTCAACAAAAAAAAAATATTCATGAAGGCTCGAACTTGAAACTTTTAATTATAAATGGAGAAATTTCAATCATCCTATCGCAACCCATGTTGATCCTTTAACGTTCTCCAACATTTGAGTAGCATACTAATCATTAAAGTAATAGTATTAGTTTTTTTTTTGTTTCTCATTCGGTTAAGACACATAATTAAAGGATAAAATATCTTTTTTCCTAAGAAATTTTTCATTCTCAAGACTTGACTCAATATCTCGAATTAATTAAGAGCAAAGTAATCTATTCATATCACCACAATCTTCAATGGTTAACATACTAATCTATACTCCTTATCCCCCTCCCCCGTTGTGCTCGAGGGTGATTAGAGAAAATCAAATAAAGATTGTCCATCTTTTTTATATATATTAGGCATTGCATTCTCTGAATAATTCAAAATCAAAGTAATTGAAGGTACGATTCCAATATGCAAACAATATCTCTCCCCACACCCCACCCCCACCCCCACCCCCACCCCCACACACACACAACCAAAAAAAATTGAAAATAAAGAAAAGAAAAAGAGTTATAAGGGGTATCAAAAGTAATGGAATGAAAAGAAACGGATTAAAATTGACTTTTCTGAAAACTTTCAGGGACTATAATTCATTTCTATCTTCTCTCGTGAAAAATCAGGCCCATAACCCGAATAGCTCTTGTAATCTCCAGTTTATTCAACCACTGAAGCATTTTTGGGAGCAGCGATTAACGAAGAGGAAGAGAGATGGGAGGTGGACATGGACATGGCATGACCTTCAAAGGCATCACTGTACATCAACCTAAGCGTTGGCACTCCGTCACCGGAAAAGGATTGTGTGCCGTCATGTGGTAATTTCGTCAAACCCTAGCCCCTTTCTATTGTCATTTCATTTCCCCTGTTTTTCGATTGATTTTACGAGCTGTATTGATTTGATAATGTAATGTTTTCGGATCGGAGATTTAAGAATTAGATTTGATTGGAATATATATTAGGGAACCTTATGGCGCTCAAGTGTGTGATGTATTGGTTGATCCATTGTTGAGGATGAGATTTCCTCTGAACGAAGTTTAACTCATTATGTATTTTGCTTAGCTGATAAAGTACAAGGTTCATATAGTGAGTGCATATGATGGAATTTTGTTAATAATAGATATCGCTTGCAAAGGTGGATGTGGCACCTGTTAATGTACCAGGTAGAGGTTCATTGGGCATGTTAGACATGCCTTAAGTAGCATTCTACAGGAAATATTGAACAAATGAGCCTTCCCCGTAAACAAGTGATTTTGAAGAAAAGATGCCAATTATAATAGAAGAAAAACTACTACTACATGTTGATCCAAAGTTAGTTTGGTTGATTATATGAATAATCACTGTCTATTTCCTCCAATTTGAAAATCTATTGTGAGGATTTGCCTATTGTCCCAGCTCGTGTTACTTGGGCTTTATGGGTGGAAAGGTCCATTCTCCAATTTTATATGTGAAATTTGTGCTTGGTGGCTGATTAAATTCAGTTGCAGTGCTACCTTGGGCTCCCTGTTGGAGGTTTAGTTGGTTCAGCTGTAATAAGAGAAATAGCTCAACTTCATTTAAATAAAAAAGAAGAGAGGCATAGCTGATGATTTTAATCACTGATGCCTTACCTTAAACTTTTGCATTTAATTGGCATTTTACTAGTAAGCAATAGTCAGAGGATATACAGCAGAATGGATATCTTAAATGTTATAGACCTTAAGTATATAATAATGTGTTAACAACTCCCAAAGATGTGGCTTAATAGTCAATGAAATGGGTTGAGAACCATGAGGTCCCATGTTCAAATCCCAGCGAGGCAAAAATCATTAGGTGATTTCTTCCCATGTGTCAGTCTTGGTGGATCATTGCCTGGTACCTATGCTGGTGGGAGGTAGCAAATACCCCGTGAAATTAGTTGAGGTGCGCCTAGGCAGGCCCAAACACCATGGTTGTCAAAAAATAATAATAACGTGCCAGCATAGTTTTCACATATTGGCAGAGTGAGCTTATTAATACATTTAGAATGGTATGACTGTATGAAGTATGAACTATAATCTGCATTTTTATGGATCAATAATGAACGAGTAAATATTGGTTACCTATAAATGGCTTAAAAATACTTGCAAGGTGTCGAGCTCTGTGTTGAATCAGTTGTTATATACCGTAACACCAGATTGTGTTGGTTTTTTCAGGTTTTGGATTCTTTACCGGGCTAAGAAAGATGGTCCTGTAGTGTTGGTGAGTCTCAATATTGTTTCATCAGTTCTTACCTTTTCATTTACTGTATACCATTTTGGTGATTGTTGATGTGATTTTTACTGCTTAGGGCTGGAGGCATCCTTGGGAAGGCCATGGCCATGGTCATGACCATTAGGTAAGGTTTTCACAACTATAGTAGCTTATATTATTACTAGTGAATGTGGTTGGTCATTTTCACATTATGGCGACTGGAAAAGCCTGTTGTTTCTCTTTGCTATATGTAAATGATGCTTTTAATCCAAAACCTTATTTATGTTCATAACTCAGAAGTGACATGAATTGGTGAAGAGTCGTACCATCATCTATATCTTTGTCTAAGCAACACTAGGAATATATTGCAAAATGTCAACTATATAAGCAGAGAAATTTCTCCTTTTAGCCAAATAAATAAGCGTAGGAGATTCCTGTCCAAACATTGTTCTTGAGCTGAATAAGTGGTTCATAAGACGAGTTTGATTGTTGGTAGATCATCACTTGCACCAGCATATTCCCACCTTTTGCAATCTCTTCACTACTCGGATATTTGCTGCTAGTACTGAGTTGAGAATTTGAGATACTCAAAAACCTATGAAAATCTTAGGGCATCTCCAACCCAAACCTCTATTTTACTCTCCAAATATAGAGTTCTCTATTTTTTCAGACAATCAGCTCCAACCCAATTCTCTATTTTACTCTCTAAAAAAGAATCTTTTTCTCTCTCCTCAATATTATATTATTATTTATATTTCATTCTTATTTTTTTATTTCATAATATAAATCATTTCTTCTTTTTGCAAATAATCACTCTATAATCTTTCCGTAATACAAAATTTTATTTTATTTTCAAATTCTTCATTAATATAAAATTATATTTTATTCTAAATTTTTAAATAACATAAATTGCAATAAATATTATATATAATACATATTAACGAACAATTCAAATAAAAATGAACTCATTGATGAAATGTAATTGCATCATAAATATTGTATTATCGTAAAATTTATTTTAAATTTTACATAAATACTCAACTTTTAAGACTATTAGGTTACTCTCATGAATAGGGGTGTGCATCGGTCGGTTCGATTGTTCGGTTTTATGTATTATCGGTTCGATTTATCGGTTTTTGGTTTTTAAATATGTTAAACCAATAACCAAACCATAATATATTTTTTATCGGTTTTGGTCCTTAACGGTTCGGTTTTCGGTTTAACCAATAAGAAAATATTTATAAAATAAATATATGACTTTTCTAATAAATTTGATGCGAAAACACAATAATGTAACTTTACAAATGCTCATAAAATAGAAACAATAATAACAAAGATGAAAAGAACTATACAAGCGTAACACAAAGAGAAATTAAGAGGAATATGGTTCTTACTTTAGATTTTAACGTTTTTTATAATGTGAAATTGTGAACTCAAAGCCATTGTGAAGTGTGAATTGAAGGTTAAAGGACAAAGATAGTAACTACTAAGGTATTAAGATTAATATATAATATTTATGTACAAGTAAAAGTAGTAAATTACTAGTCTTAATGGGTTATTGGGTAAGTTTACCCAATAACCCAATATTAAAAATCAATACCGAACCGATAACCCAATAATTTTTTTTATAAAACCATTAAAAAACCGTTAACCCAATAACTCAATAACAATAAACCAATAACACTTTTATCGGTTGGTTCGGTTTTTGCACACCCTTACTCATGAATGTTCTATTAATGTATTACGGAGTTCAAAATAAGCATTTTTTGTCCTTATTTTTTATGTGTAGCTAAAAATTATTTAAATTAACAATTTCATCTTGTGTCCAATTATTTCGTGTACTAATTTACTTCCCCTATTCCATTTTGAACTATTGCATCAAATATTTGCATGCTCTTTAAAAAGTGTAGTTTAATAATTTATCATTATAACATAAAAGTAGATTGTTTGAATTATCATGTAATTTTTGTGCATACTTCATAATGAAAAATAATTATAATCTAAATTACATATTTAAATGACAAAAAAAAAATTAAAAAT
>JAJOOO010013415.1:0-56790 GCA_029582685.1 Solanum piurae | reverse complement strand
GAAAAATATTTAAAATTTTATTTTTACCCCATCCCATACCCCTCCCCCTGTCAATTTTGTTTTTAAAAAATTTCTTTTTGAAAAATATTTCAAATTTTATTTTTAAAATTTTTACGCCACCCACCCCACCCCGACCTCCTCCCCTCATCCAGGGCACCTTCCGTCAATTGTTTTTGTAAAATATTTCAAATTTAACAAAGTTTCACTTTTTACGCCACCCTCCACCCCTACCAACCCCATCCCCACCCTTAGGTAACCCTCCGTCAATTGTTTTTAAAAAGAAATTGTATTTAAACATATTTTAAAAATCATTTTTATGCACCCCCACCCAGGCCACTCTCCGTAAAAAAAATTATTTTTGAAAAATATTTCAAATTTTAAAAAAATTCACAAAATTTCACTTTTATCGCTACCCCCCCACCCCCCACCCCCGCCCGGGCAACCCTCCGCCATTTTAAAAAAAAAATTGTTTTTAAAAAAAAAATTTATGCCATCCCCTCCCCCTAGACCACCCCTATCAATTTTTAAAAATAAATTGAAAAAATATTTCAAACTTAAAAAAAATTATTTTTACGCCATCCCCTCCCCCCCTAAAAGATTAAAAAATATTTCAAATTTTAGTTTTTTTTTATTTTTGTGCCACTCCAACCCCTACTCCCAGCCACCCCCGTCAATTTTAAAAAATAATTATTTCTGAAAAATAATTCAAATTTTAAAATTTCATTTATTACGCCACCGAGTCAGAAATTATTTCCTAAAGAGTATTTTTTAGTCTCAACCTAAAAATAAAAGTTATTTTCTAGAAATATTTTCATTTACCAACCAAACATTAAAAATTATTTTCCAGAAAATATTTTCTAGTGACCTACCAAACATAAGAAAATAAGTTAGAAATGCACTTGTTTTCCAAGAAAATATTTTCCTACCTACGAAACACACCCCTTATCTCTATCTTACGGAGATAGAGAAGTTGTTTCTAAAAGACCCTCAACTCATGAAGGATACTCTGTAGTTAACTTTTAAAAAATTTACCATCTCATAATTTTTTTTTCTAACAATAAGATTTGATTCACATGATTATATGACGTTTCCATTTTAAAATAAATTGTACATAAGAAAATCACACATTTTTTCGATTGTGCATGTGAGTTTTGGTTATTTGTTGAATCATTAAGTTATTGATTGTTAGTTGTTTTAAGCATGTTAATGTCCACCACATTTTTTGTAAATATTAGTCGATATTGTCGGTACCCACACTGTCTTGTCTAATTAAAAAAATAAAATGACGAACTCTGTTTAGGATATAATTTCTTAAATATTGTGTTTGTGATTTATGAGTCTTAAAAGTATTGCACACCAACTGTGTTTAATAACATATTATGATGGTGTCTGTTACTGCAAAAGCATAATGTTTTTTTATTCTTTTACTTCTAGAAGTTGATGAATAATGATTCAATTAATAGTTGACTAGTGGTTCCACGCAACTACTAATTTTCTTTTTTTGTGATCGAGGGATGACCCGTGAATAACTACAGGAATGGAAGAAATTATGTTGGATTTCTATTTTAAAATATCTTCACTTGGACCACCTTTTTAAATAATCTTTTTGAGTTTGCCAGAGCAAAAGTTAGAATAGTTTTTTTTTTCCGCCCGATGTTCGAAGCTCACATGTTATTGATTATTAAAACTCTGTTATGTACGATAAAAATGATTAGGCATGATATATAAACGTGTCTTTAAACTTGATTTTAGTTGGTATCTATGTCCTTTAATTTTGGGTGTGTACAAGTGGACACTTAAAATTATATTAAATTAAACAAATAGACATATTCGTCTTAAGTAGTGTCATACAGGGTAATTTTATGTCTTATGTGGCGTCCTACGTGTATTATGGTACGTAAGACGCGTGTGTCTACTTGTTCAATTTTATACAAATTTAAGTCTCTACTCGCGCACACCCAAAGTCAGAGGGCATGGATATCAACAAAAGTCAAGTTAATTAAGGACATATTTATGTATTATATGCTATTATATACTCCCTCCATGCTGTTTTACTCGTCAAATTTTGACTTAACACACCTATTAAGAAAACGATGATTGATATAGTGAGTTTACCATTTTACCTCTATTAATTGATAGATTCTTAAATATATTTATTCACTACATTTTTCAAAGACATTAGCTCAATATTAATAAATTAAGAGGGTAATTAATAGGAAGAAAAATAATTATCCTTCCTTGATTTTTCAAAAATAATAAATAAAAAAGAAAATTAAATTAGAAAATATTTGACAAGTAAATAAAGACGGAGGGAGTATAACTTAGAAGAATTTCCAGAAGACAGACTCATAATTAGTTTGCTCAATCAGAAGAAAATTGCTAATTATTAGAGCCATGATTGTAACGAACATAATTATAAAAAGAATCTCTTGTTGAAATTGTTAAATCATACACTAATTCCTTTCTGTATTTATTTCAATAGTAGAACGAAATCAATGATATAATTAGGGGGTTGTCATGTCATTACTTAGCCACGGCTATTTTCTTATCTTTTCTTTTACGTTTTAGAGAAGTCTCGACTCACTTCTTTCAAAAAAAAAGAGAAAATAATAGTCTGGTTGACATTGCTGTTCAGAGGCCAGAAATATATATTTTGAGAAAAATATGTTTTTAAAATATGTTTTTATAGAAAAATTAAGTGTTTGACAAATCAGTAAAAGTGCTTAAAATCAGTTTTTCTGTTGTTGAGAAAAAATTTAAAAAATTAATTTTAAAAAAAAAGCAAAAGCATAATTTTTTTTTTCTCAAGACTAAAAATATCATTTCATATATACATATTTACCAATATATTTCTTATTAATTAATTAACATATTTCATAAATTTGGTTAAAATTCATTTAAGAATTTTTAGTTTTTATTCTTATATAATAAATTTTATAATTTATTTTACGTTTATATATTATTATTACTTTATATATATTATATATTATCTTACATATTATTTTGTAGAACTAGAAAAAAAAGGTAACAACGATATTTTTAGAAGATTAGAAAAAAAAATAACAATTAAATGTCAACCCCCAAAAAGGTATAATTTGATTGAAAATTTAAACATGTATATTATAATTTAATAAAATTAAAGATTTAATTAATTTTTTTATAATAGATATTTAAAATAGTTTCTCAAATTAATTTTTTATAATAGATATTTAAAATAGTTTCTCAAATTATTTTTTTATAATAGATATTTAAAATAGTTTCTCTCTATAAAATGATTTTTATATTACAAGTATATTAATAGTTGAGTTCTCTCTCTACTTTCCTACCGTTAGAATCTAAACTAATTGCTATTCCGCCTCTTTGGTTTCGATGGGGATGCCGAAAGACGGTCCTCCACCAGTTATAGTAGAAATAAACAATCCCCCAAAAGGGATCCCATCAACCCAAAGATATCCAAAGAAATGTCTCCTACCTATGCTTCTTCAGTGACAGATCCCTATTCTAATATGACCACAAATCGTATGGAACAAGGGACTGCAATCTCTCAAAGAACTACTCACAATGGAATGCCAACTATGATATTTAAAGCCTCGAATTACTACGGAGTGATGGAAACTTCGTGTAGAAGAACTATTGTGGGAAGATTCTTGAAGTCTCGACCTCAAATTGACACTATCAGATCGAGGTTCTCCGAATAATTCCTTTGAGGGGGTCTGTTGAAATTGGTGTGTATGACAATTTCAATATTTTTCTTACCTTCCCTAATGATGAAGACTTCAATTTAGTGTTATATAAGAGGGCTATTGAGCTGGAAGGGTTTCAAATTTGACTACAAAAATGGACTCTGGATTTTAAATCGGAGGAAGACATCTCCATAGTTCCTGTCGGAGTTCTTCTCCCCGGTCTGCCTTTTCAAATGCATAACTGGAACTATGTCAAATAAATTATGAGGGAAGTGGAAAAACCAATCGAACACCAAGATGATGATTAGAGCTAGTATGGCTAAAGCAAGGGTGAAAATCAATCTATTGAAGCCTCTTGTCCATAACGTTTGGGTGGGAAATGAAGATGACAACACTCCTTTAAGAGGGTTTTCTCAAAAAATAGAGTATGAAAATATCCCCAAATTCTGTAAACACCGCAGAAAGCTTGAAAATAGTATGATCAATTGTAGAGTTCTAGAAAAGATAAAAGAGACTAAAAAGAAAGAGACACTACAAAAGGATCAACAAGGGAGAAATCAACAACAACAAAGAAATTCGGAACAAGACGATAGTGAAACAAAGCTTCTTGAAGAAGATGAAATCACTCCCAACAGAGGAAGGGAAAGCAAAATAAAAGGGAGATCAACAAAGAAAAAACTAGAGGAAGAAGTGAACCCCCAAGGAAAGCTTATAAACCAACTGGAAACATCTTTGGAGTCGATAAACCTCATCCTACATCTACGACAGATTGTGAAACCAATACAGAGATCACAAAGAATAATAGTGAAAACAAGGCACATGATCAGGCCAACAGTCAACTCGTGTTCCCGAAAACAAATTTCATAAGGCTAATAGTGACATTTCCCCTGCATCAAAATAAAAAGAGTTGAAACATGAGGTAGCTAATACTGAACATGTCAATGAAACAGGTGATCAAGCAAAAGAGATTATCGTTGAGAATAATACGAATGAAGGTAATCCGAAAAGCCTCACAACATCAGTTTTCAATAAAACCATACCCATTAAGAGTATCAACGAACTCACTGTTGATAATTTTGGTGGGGGATGGGAAGAAGTTGTTAGCAGGAAAACCAAAGTGGGAACTCGCAAGAAAGCTAACACTCAAATTAGGAGACGACAAGTTGAAATTATGAATGAAGAGAAGGCTGCCAATATTAATCAAAATAGCTTTGATGAGTTGATGGCGGAAGATGAGGAACAATTGACAAGTACTTGCAAAACTAGACTGAGAAACAACAAGAAGATTGATAATGATCATAATGGTGAAGAACCAAATTCCCAAGATGAATGGGCAGATATAACATCTTCAGAGGGAGAAGAAGAAGACAACACTTTAGAGGAATCTTACGATGAGGAAGGAAACAAGCAAGGAAAAGGAGAAATGAGCATCAACATCAAACAAAAAGACATCGATGAGGCTAATCAAGGAATTGGAAATCAAGCTAGAACTTACTCCAACAAAAATCAAACGAGCATGATGGGTCGAAAGGAAAATACTAATCCTGATGTGAAAAAAAAAAAAGGAAAATCACAAAAACCTCCTAAATTCATTTTTCATGATTAGTATTCTCAATTGGAATATTAGAGGCATGAAGTCTTATGCCTCTACTGGAAGGCTCAAGTTTTTAATTGATAATCATAAAGTCTCTTTAGTAGCTATTCAAGAACTTTTCATAAAAGAGACTAAAATTAAAATGTATGTGAAATGTCTTGGTATGCAAAACTGTTTTGCAAACTGTAGTAACAAGATCTGGATCTTTTGGAAACAAGAACTCAACTGTACAATCTATGCTAGTGAGAACCAAATCACAACTTGTAAGATTCAAAGTGAGGAACATGCTCTCTTTCTCTCCATTATTTATACTAAATCAAAGTCCTCTAGTAGGGAAGATCTCTGGATGTACATGAGAGCTCTTGCCTCCGTAATGAACCATCCTTGGGCTATCATAGGTGATATCAACAATATTTTAAGTAGGGAAGAAAAGATAGGGGACATACCACACACGCTAGGTAATAGTATGACCTTCACAGAATGTCTAAATGACTGTGCACTTTCTTACATTGGATACACAGGTAGTGACTTTACTTGGTGTAATGAAAGAAGTGGTAAGGACATCATTTGGCAAAGATTAGTCAGAATGGTTTGCAACACTACGTAGAGTAATTGTTTCTCTCATAGTAGTGTGCACCATTTGCCTAGAGTAGGATCTAGTCATTGTCCTTTGCTTATCAAGTTTGGCAACATTGCTGACCATCACACCAAATATTTTAAATTCTTAATTTTTGGACTAACTTTGATGACTTTCTAGTTGTAGTCAGGGAAAACAGGATTTCTCAATCAGATGGCAATATTTTTTGGCAGGTTCATCAGAAAATGAAGATGACTAGTAGAGCTTTGAGTCATTGGTCTAAAATGAAAATTGGAAATATCTTTGAGAAGTCTCAGCAATTGGAGAAAGAGGCTGAATTAAGTGAAGAAAAGTACATGAAATCTATGGATCCTATTGACAGAATAATCATGAATAGAATAAAAGCTAAATTGATCACTCATCACAAGCATGTAGATACCCTTTGGAGACAAAGAGCTAATCTCAAATGGAACCTAGAGGGTGATGAGAACACTAGATACTTTCACTCCATCGCTAAAGGCAAAAGAAACTTCCTCCAGATCCACAAAGTTAAAGTAGATGAAAATTGGATTGAGGGGGATGATAACACTGGCATTGCTGCTATAGATTTTTACCATGACTTGTTTTCTAAAGGAAAAAATAAGGTGGATAATAGCTTGCTGGACCTCATCCCTAATTGCATTAGTGAGCAAGATAATCCGATACTGATATGAGATCCTACCACAAAGGAAATCAAAGAAGCTATTTTTACTATTAACCCCAATAGCTCTCCTGGACCTGATGGTTTCAGTGGGCTTTTGTTCCAGAAAGTTTGGTGCAAAATTGGTGAAGATATTACTCAGCTTGTCAAAACAGTGTTGAATGGACAACAAATGCCCAAGTACTTAACAAGAACTTGTTTGATTCTCATTCTGAAAGTGGAGTCTCCTCAATCCTTCTCTGATTTCAGACCCATCAGTCTTAGCAATGTTACTCAGAAAATTGTCTCTAAAATAATGGATCACAGGCTCACCCATATTCTTCCTAAGATCATCTCCCTCAATCAAAGTTGTTTCATTAAGGGTAGAGCTATAGGAGAGAATGTTCTTTTGTCTCAAGAAATTATTTATGAGATCAATACCAAAAATAAAGGGAGCAATGTTATATTCAAGATTGACATGAACAAAGCTTACGACAGGATGTCCTGACAGTTTATTTGCATTGTTATGAAAAGAATGAGTTTTGATGATAGATGGATTCATAATGTGTGGAATCTTCTTTCCAATAATTGGTATACCGTCACAATTAATGGCAAGAGACATGGTTTTTTCCAATACAAAAGAGGAGTTAAACAGGGAGATCCAATTTCACCTTCTCTTTTCATTATTGCTGCCGAATCTCTTTCTCTAATGTTGAATAACCTATATGAAAATACTTCCTTCAATGGATTTAGCATGGATACCATTGTACCAAGGATTAACCATTTAGCTTATGTTGATTATTTAATTATTTTTTGTTCAGGTAAAACCAAAACATTGGAGGTCGTTGTAAATTGCATGAGGAAATATGAAGAATGCTCTGGACAACAAATAAATAAAGGGAAGAGTTGCTTCATACTAGATACATATATCTCTACTAAAAGGATCAACATTGTTTCCAGAATTCTTCAAGTCAAAAAGGAAGAATTCCCAATCACCTACCTGGGATGTCCACTATTCATTGGGAAAAAGAAAAATGAATATTTTGCAGACATGGCCACAAAGATCATTAAAAATATTGGTTCTTGGCAATGAAATATACTCTCAACAGGGGGGTAAGATTATTCTTATTAATCATGTTTTGAATACTATGCCTATTTATCTTCTCTCAATGTGTCAGCCCACAAAAACAATCATGTTCTTATGGGAAAGGAAATAAGGAAAGAAAAAATACCATTGGGCTACTTGGGACAAGTTATACTATACAAAAGAGGAAGGAGGCATTGACATTAGATCTACTATGGACATCTCTGAAAGCCTGGGAGCTAAGATATGGTGGCAATTCAGAACCAAGGACACCATTTGGACTAGATTTATGAAAGCTAAATATTGAAAGAGAATCCATCCAATGGCTAGGAAAGTGAGTTATAAATACTCAAAATGTTGGAGGAGAATGATGAAGATGAAGGAATAAGTAGATCACCTAATCCAATGGAGATTGAATAAAGGAAATTCAAGCTTCTGGTGGGACAACTGGATAGGTATTGGTAGACTTTCTCAATCTATTAAAGCATCTACCTCTATTAAAATTCTTGTCTCTAATTTTATTCATCATGGTATGTGGAATACTTATAAGCTCAATCAACCTCTTCCTGTTCACTTAGTTAATTTGATCCAAGGAATTACTATTAAATCTTCTAATCTAGATGATACTCCTTTCTGGAAGGCTAACTCAGATAGAAAATTTAGTAATAAATCTGCTTGGGATCTTAGTAGGAAAAAAGTAAATGTGAATCTTACTAATAAGATGATTTGGCATAATAAGAACCCTTTTAAAATCTGTTTCTTGTTATGGAAAGTTCTGTGTAACAAGGTGGTTGTGGATCTAAATCTCACTAGATTTAAGGTCCACCTACCTTCTAGATGTTCTTGTTGTTACAGGATTTATGAAGAAGAAAAAGTTGAACACTTATTCTACAAAGGTCAGATAGCACAACAAGTTTGGAGACATTATAACAAACTATTTGAGATCATCCAGAATCATAATTGTTTAAAAAAATTAATGATAAACTGGTGGATTTCAATAGAGAAGAATCCGGTCCAAAATCTCATCCTTCAAATTCTTCCTAGTAGTATAATTTGGAAAGTGTGGAAAGCAAGATGCAAGCATAGATATGAAGGCATAAAGATGAGCTTCAAGAGCATCACATACAACATTAATAGTCAAATAATTACTATAGCCCACAAACAATTCCAAAGCATTAATCCATACATGGATTGGGAGCAGTTTTACAACATCGTCGAAATAGCTAGGGACAAGATCAGTCATGTTCTTGTTCTATGGTTAAGAACAAAACTAGACTTCTACAAGCTCAACATAGATGGTTGCTCCAAAGGAAATCCAGGACTAAGTGTAGGAAGCAGTATAATTAGAGACAATCAAGGCAGGATGAACCTTGCTTTCGCAGAGGCTTATGGAAGCACCACCACCAACATGGCAGAGACTCTGGCTCTGGAAATAGGTATTCACTGGGGTGTCAACTATGGAATTAGGAACCTGGAGGTGGAGGTTCATTCTAAACTTCTAGTGGATTATATCCTCAACCTTCAATATAATACATGGATCATATGGGATAAAATTATCAGCATCAGGAATCTCCTTCAATGACTGGACAATTGGAGCCTTCAACATTGCTACAAGGAAGGAAACAAGGTGGCCGATTTCCTCACCAATTAGGGTCTCCAGTGCGCTAACAGAATATGGATCACTCATCATCATCAATTACCAAGTGAGGCAATAGGAGAACTGATTTTGAATAGAATGAGTGTTCCTTCCCTCAGAACGATTACGAAAAAGAACTCTTTCTCCCTAGATAGAGACTTGTATATAATTTTCACTTTTGAGGAACTGTTGTGCTGAGGTTTATACCTCATTTAGTTATTCTTTTAGAGCTTACATAGAAATCCTACTTTGGTATATAGATTGGAGGGGTTTTCCACTCTAAGTAGGTATTAGGATCTTTTCAACCCCTTTTGTACTTCTTATGGTATCTAAAGAACTTTTTTTTAAATATCATCCTAACGCAACTTACTTATGAAAACCACTTTTCAAATGAATTACCCAAAAAAAAAAATTCAAAAAAAAAACACTTTTCTGAAAAGTCATTTTTTAAAAAAATGCTTCTAAAAATAAGTTATTTTAACAGTAATGCCAAACAAACTCTAAGTACAACATGTTTATTTTGTCTCTGTTTTTAAAATGTTTTAACCAAATTCTTATCAATCTACTAATCAGGGTGTTAATGGTTGAGTCTATTTTCTCTAAAAGGAAATTAAACCAATTAAGTCAATTTTTGAAATATTTAAATTGAATTAATTAAGTCAATTTTTCATGGCTTTAGTTTTGTTAATTTACTTTTTATTTTGTCAATTTTTCATAACAATATACTTTCAAGCAGAAACATTAGGTTGAATATATTCTAACATAATAATATCAAATGGTCATGATGATACCTACCGAAATTCATAGTAGTTAAACCAACTCATAGTCCGCAATGACAAGCAACGGGCCTAGTGGGAAAAAGCCTCAAATCAGCGGAAAATAACAACATATTAAGGAAGTAAACATCAGAAGAGAAGAAATGACGTAACTAAATACAATAATACAAGATCACAGATACCATTCTTGTCTGTGACCGGATGACTAATGTGTTATTTGATCCGGGTTCGACTTATTTTTATGTGTCTGTTCAGTTTACCTTGGGATTTGATATGATTTTTTATATACTTGATGCCCTCATCCATGTTTCTACCCTAATTGGAGAGTGTGTCATAGTCACCCATGTTTATCGTGCTTGTTCTGTTATGTTTATGGGTTTCCAAACTTGGACTGATTTGGTTATATTGGATATGATGAACTTTGATATAATCTTATGCATGACTTGGTTGTCCCCCTATTATGTTGTGCTTAATTGTAATACTAAGTCCGTGACTTTTGATATTCCTGGTAGAGAAAAGTTAGAGCGGGAAGGGGTGTACAAGCCTAAGCCAGCTAAGATCATATCCTCCATTCAGGCTAGGAAACTGGTGGGGCAGGGATGTTTGGCGTATTTGGGTCATAATCAGGATGTTGAGGTCGAGTCTCTCTCTATTGAGTCTATTCCTATTGTGTCAGAATTTAGAGAAGTGTTTCCTATCGATTTGCCTGGTATGCCTCCGGATAGAGTTATATCTTTCTATTGATTTGGAACCTGATACCCTCCCCATCTTCATTCCCATGTATCGCATGGCTCTGACGGAGTTAAGAGAGCTTACGGCTCAAATTCAGGAACTTCTTGATAAAAGTTTCATTCGTCCTAGTGCTTCCCCGTGGGGTGCTCATGTCTTGTTTGTTAAGAAAAAAAATGGTAGTATAAGGATGTGCATAGATTATCGGCAATTGAATAGGGTAACCATTCAAAAAAAGTACCCATTGCCTCGAATAAATGATCTTTTTGATCAACTGGAAGGTGCATCCATTTTCTCTAAGATTGATCTAAGATCTGGTTACCATCATTTAAAGATTAGGCATGAGGATGTACCGAAGATGGCCTTTAGGACTCGCTATAGGCACTATGAGTTTCTCATTATGTCGTTTGGGTTGACAAATGTGCCTGCAACTTTCATGAGTTTGATGAATGGTGTGTTCAAACAATTTCTTGATTCGTTTGTGATAGTATTTATTGATGACATTTTGGTTTATTCGAAAAGTGAGGAAGAGCATGCCAACCATCTTCGTATTTTTTTGGGTGTTCTTGGGAAACAAAAGTTGCATGCGAATTTTTCTAAGTGTGAATTTTGGTTGACTTCAGTTGCCTTTTTGGGGCATGTAGTTTCAATGGAAGGGGTCATGGTAGATCCCCAAAAGATTGAAGCGGTTAAGAATTGGGTTCGACCTAGCTCTGTGACTGAAGTTAGGATTTTTGTGGGGCTCGGTAGCTACTATCGTTGATTTGTGAAGAACTTTGCTTCTATTGCCACACATCTGACAAGGTTGACCAAAATTGAGGTACCTTTCGAATGGACCAAAAAATGTGATGAGATCTTTCAAAAGCTCAAGACTCTTTTGACCACAACACCTATTCTAGCACTATTGGTGGAAGGTAAATATTTTATTATTTATTGTGATGCTTCACATTTGGGTTTGGGTGCATGAGAGGAATTACCCAACACATGATTTAGAGTTGGTAGCGGCAGTATTTGCTCTTAAGATCTGGTGGCATTACCTCTATGGTGTCAAGTGTGAGGTGTTTACTGATCATTGTAGTCTATAACATGTGTTCGCTCAAAAGGATCTAAATTGTAGACAACGAAGGTGGATGGAGTTACTCAAGGATTATGATGTAACCATCCAATTTCATCCGGGTAAAGCTAACGTAGTGGCATATGTGCTAAGTAAGAAAGTGGTGAGTATGGGTAGTCTAGCTTGCTTGAGTATATCCAAGCGACCTTTAGATAAGGAAATTCAAACCTTGGAATCTAAGTTCATGCAGTTGGGCATCTTAGAGAAAATTTGGGTGTTAGCTAGCATTGAGGTAAGGGCCACGTTCATTGAGGAGATCAAGATGAAACAGTTCCAGGATGAGAATTTGAAGGAGCTTAGAAAGAAGATAGTGTCTATCTGGTAAGGCACAAGATGAGACTTTAGATGCGGAGGGTGTGCTCAGTTTTAAATGAAGGATTTGTGTCCCTCGAATAGATGACTTGATTCAGAATTTATTGACAGAATCTCATTGTTCGCAGTATTCTATTCATCTGGGTGTAACGAAGATGTACCGAGACTTAGAGCGACTAAATTGGTGGCCAGGCATGAAGAAATATATAGCAGAGTTTGCAGCTAAGTGTCAAAATTTCCAACAAGTAAAATATGAGCATCAAAGACCGACAGGTTTACTTCAGAGAATGCAAATTCCGGAATTGAAGTGGGAAAGAATAGCTATGGATTTTGTGGTTGGTCTTCCCAAGACTTTGGGAAAGTTTGATTCTATTTGGGTAGTGGTTGACAAATTGACTAAGTCAGCCTATTTTATTCTAGTCAGAATAGACTATAATGCGCAACAATTGGCTAAGGTGTATGTAAAAGAGATAGTAAGGTTGCATGGGGTGCCCCTTTCTATCATCTCAGACCGTGGTACGCAGTTCACATCCAAGTTTTACATGATTAATTGGGCAACCAACTCACTTTTAGTATAGCTTTCCATCTGCAGATGGACGGACAATCGGACAGGACTATCCAAGTGTTAAAGGACATGTTGAGGGCATGTGTGATTGACTTTGGAGGACATTGGGATAAGTTCCTACCTTTGTGTGAGTTCTCTTATAATAATAGCTATCACTCCATTATTGATATGGCACCGTTTGAGGCACTTTATAGGAGGGGGATGTAGATCACCCATAGGATGGTTTGATGCTGGAGATGTGAAACCTTTGGATGTTGACTTGGTGAAGGATGCTCAAGATAAGGAAAGCAACATCCAAGCTAAGCTTTTAGCAGCCCAGAGTAGACGGAAAAAGTATGCATACCATAAGGTAAGAGACATGACATTTCAGACTAGTGAGAAATATTTTCTTAAGGTGTCACCCATGAAAGGGGTTATGGAATTTGGCAAGAAGGGCAAGCTTAGTCCTCGATATATTGGACCATTTGAAATTCTGGACTGTGTAGGACTAGTAGCGTATAGATTAGCTTTACCTCCTAACCTATCGGGAGTTCATCCAGTATTTCATGTGTCCATGTTGAAGAGATATCATGGTGACAAGGATTACATCATAAAATGGGACTCAATATTTCTAGACGAAGACCTTCAGTATGAGGAGGAACTGATTGCAATTCTTGATCGTGATGCTCGGAAGCTGAGGGCTGATGAGTCCCCAATTTGGACTCTTTTAGGGCTTTATTTTGATAGATTTAGTGTACTTACATGCATATTTTGTCTCAATAACTGATGAAAGCCTTGAGTTTCAGGTATTTGGAGTTAGAGGCAAAACATGGACACTATTGGGCAAAAAGGAATAAGGCAGCTAAAAGAATGAAGAAAAGACAGGCTGAGGATCGCCTAAACCATTAGGCGAGTCACCGAATGGCTATGGGCTCACCTAATGTTCCAGCGTGCCAGGCTCTGAAGGAGAAAATTGAGTCGGCGGTATAATGGAGAAGTCGGCAAGTCACCGAACATTTCCATGATGTAGTGCTTTATTGCCCAAAGTTACAGAACCTGAATTTGCTGAAGGCCAATGCAGAAAGGCGATGAACCAGACCAAAGGGAAGATCGCCGATCCAACTGCGCTGAGTGGTGCTTCGCAGCACACTTTCTGACAATTATGAATACTTGTTTGAATTTTTAGTCTAGTATGCAATAAGTAGCGAATTTTAGAATATCAAACATTATTTTCAGTATTTAGAACTTAGAGTTTTGGAGACATTGTTTCTTAGCTTTGAATATTTGAATATTTCCATTTCTAAGCAATTGGAAGTGGGTATTGAATATTCTTCATCTTAGAGGTGTGTAAAGACATATCTATCGTACCCACTTGATGGAAACTCTTTCCGGTATCGATTTCTATCTCTTTACTATGTCTAGCTAAAACTCCAATTCTTGGGGTGTGATTATGTGAATATGGGTTGAATTTACTGTCGGGTATTGCTAATTGATAGATAATTTTGCTGTTTAAAGGTGACTTCGTTCAGTAGTTATGTTTGAATTTAATGGGGTTGTAGTTGCAAATACAATTTTATCTTCGTGTTTTTGGCTTCCTTGAGAGAGAGGTTTTAAAATCAAAACTACTGAATCGATAGTTGGTGGTTATTGGGTTGTCGTGGGTTCAGCTCGAGAGAGTGAATTCTAAACCTTCTCCCACACATTCAACTCGAGAGAGTGAATGGACTAAGGCAAAAATTGTACTTCATTGCTGCTTATCGGTATTCGAGAGAAACCGATTTGATACGTGGTAAACTGTTCGAGAGAAAACTTACCCCCACTAAAGTCTAGCTTAGTTACCAATTTACAGTGATTTACTATCAATAGAATTTACCCGGTTGTTTATCTTAGCCCA
The DNA here is from genome assembly GCA_029582685.1 of Solanum piurae. NCBI lineage: Eukaryota > Viridiplantae > Streptophyta > Magnoliopsida > Solanales > Solanaceae > Solanum > Solanum piurae. The sequence goes on along the minus strand of JAJOOO010013415.1, from coordinate 42,168 downwards.
TATTCCTATCACATCCCAAGAATCCCGTCTCCATATTCGTATTTCCGTATTACTTGTTGTCTTTAGTTGCTAATTTGACTACAAAACCTCCTTTGATAATTGACACTTGTGTCACCCTTTAATTTGATATGCTTGTTTTCGTATATATCTTTAGCTATAATTTACTTGAGCGAAGTTCTTGCTCTTCTCTTAATTCTCAATTACAAACCGCTCCCTTGGAACTCGACCCCAACTCACTAGTTGGGTTATATTACTATTGAACGATCGTGGACACTTAGTATTGGATGAAGTGCCCGGCTACGTCAAGTCAAAATGGTGCCACTGTCGGGGAGTGGTGTTAATTGAGAATTTCTAGTTAATTTAAATTTTGCTCTTTTTAGTTGTAGTGATACTTACTTAATTTTTAGCTTTGTTTTGTGTGCTTATGCTTTGAAATAGAGGAGGTGAGCATGTCGTGTAGTAATTGCGAACAAATGGATTTTCCTCCGCTAGACGTGATGATGTTCAGGGATTGCATACTAACCTTCAAGCAATTGGAAGGTGAACGGATTCATGAGTCGTGGCTAAGGTTTAAAGCACTGCTGGTTCAATGCCCAACTCATGAAATTCCCAATGCAGTCCTCCTAGAATGATTTTACAGAAGTCTTGGTCCCGGGAATAAAGTGTTGGCTGATCAGCTCATCCCGGGTGGCATTGTACAACAACCCTATGTGATAGATGCCCAACTTCTTGATCACATGGCTGAGACAAATCAAGAAATAGAGAGGGACTTCATGTGAACCACATTGGTAACTAAGCTGGATGAGTTGGCCAACAAAATATCAGAGATTGAAGTCTAGTGCAAAGGAAAAGCTAGATACATACCCCATCATGAGCGGACAAGATCTGAGAACAGTGAGAGTAAACGTGACGAGGATACGCTGTTAATCATTGTCCAAAAGATCAGTGAACAAGATAGAGTGTTGGAAGAGATGAAGGAGAATATTGAAGTGCTAAATTAGATGATCGGTTCTCACTCTAGATCTATCCAGCTAATTGAAACTCTCATGGGTCATGTATTGCCTCAGCTCCACCCAAATGAACAATTGGGGTTACCTAGTTGCACTAGGACCAACCCCAATAATGGAGTTTGAGTAAGGACTTGTGTCGTGTCATGACGTTAACTAAGGCGCTTCTTGGGAGGCAACCCAAGGTTTTATCGCTTTATTTTTGCATTTAAAAAATAATAATGTGTTGCTTGATTAGGTCGACATGTGGAAAGTGAGTAAAAAATGCAAATTAGCGAGCAAAATGCCCAGTCGGTGCATCGCCGAAGAGGTCGGCGACCCCGATCTCAACCGCCGATGGACTCAAGACAATTTCAAAGGGGAGTCTGTAAAACTCGGCGAGCCAATAAAATTATTGGTGAGTCACCGACCTGCTCGACGACCCCGATCTAGACTGCCGTTCGGACCCTCAGTTCAACTGGACATCTTATAAAACTCGGTGAGGTAAGTGATTACTCGGCGTGTCACCGAGTGATTCGGCGAATACGACTAACATCGTCGAATGGGAAAGAACTGGATGGTTTATTAAAAGGCCAAAAGCTTAAATTTCAAACTCGTCCATTTTCCCTCATTTTTCAAACTTGCACCTATTTAGTATTTTTGATATTTCCGCATTCTGTAAGTATTTTAGTTGATTGATTGTTGCTTGGATTTGGATTGCATTGCCTCCTAGCTTTTTCAATCTTATTTTTATCGGCATTTAAGACATGGCTAAATGGAAAGTTGCTGGGAGAAATGTGCAACCCCGAAAGATAGGAGCTCAAAATTTCATATTATATGAAGGGAGGTCAAATCCTCCCAAGAAGGATAAGCAAAAACCTCCACATGGAGTCAAAGACAAGGGCAAGAGGCCCATTTCTGATAGGAAGACTATTCCCTGAGACCCCTCTATTCCTTCATGGGCCCGGGGACTCTATGCAGCTGTGCATAAATTTTTGGCGGATACACCTATGGCAGCTCCTGGTGAATCTGGTGCTATTGTTCCTTTTGTGGTGACACCAGGCACTGATGCCCAAGTCCAGATTGATGCACCGAGCACTGATTCCCAGACAGATGGAGCAATTGAGTAGACATGATCCCTTGTTTACCTCCCTCTCTGTCTTTATTTATTTTGCCTTTTGGATAATATTAGCTTGTTTGCATTTAAGGACAAATGTTTTTCTTTGTGGTGGGGTGAGGCTCACCTTTTGTGTGATATTTGTAATTCTTGTTTTGTTTATATTTGGGCTTTAAGCTAAAAAATTGTGTTTTTACACTGCTTTTGTGGATACTTGAGCTTGTGGCTTCTTGCTTTTAATTGTAAATGATTTTTGACCATTTCAAAAAAATTTGCCACCTTTTTTATGTGTTGAATGTGGCTGTTCTCTTGCAAATTTGAGTACCGGTTTTGACCAATACCGATGACTCAAATAGTGCTCATAATCAAACAAAAATGAATGTGCGGCTACGACGAGGCCAATTGAAGTTACATAGACAATATGTGAACTCTTTTCATCTCGTTGTGACTAGCCAAGTATCGAATTGAGTCTCTTGTGATGAACATTGCACACTAGCGAAACTGTGAAGTCTTGTTTGACATTGGTGTCAATGCCTTGTGTGATGACCTTACCGTGAACTATGTGTGATGACACCTAGAATTTGCCCAGTTGGTCTGGTTGACTAAGTGATGCAATTTCATGATATGATCTTAAGTGACTTTAAAGAGTGTGAGCCAATTTGATATTATACCTCTTTTGTGGCCTACCTTGTGAGTGTGTGAACTCCTTTTGAACACCCTTGTGCCTTAACTCTTTTCTTGGAAGAAACTTGATGAAATTGAGACCTTTCTTGACCCATTACCTATAATCCTCATGATTTGTGGTTGGTTTGAATTGCCAACTTACGTCAAAAGCCTAAGTTGGGGGTGTGGTGAAAAGAAAAGGTAAATAAAAAAAGTACAAGAAAGTCCCTTTTGCCCATATTTTGAGAAAAATGGAACCCCTCCATATAAAAAAAGAGAGAAAAAGAAGAAAAGAATGAAAAAGAAAAAAAAAGAAAGAAAAAGTTGTGGAATAAAGTTGTGAAAATACAAGGAAAAAAGGGTTTCCAACGGTCCATGGAAGATGAATAAGAGGTGACATTTGAGCTTGAATGAAAATGATAAAGAGAAGGAAAGAAGGTGTTGTTCACACCACATTTCATAAGGATTTCCACCTATAAGCCTAAATGGACATACCTTTACGCTCAGCCCCATTACAAGCCTTGAAAAAACCTTTTTGATCCTGAATGAGCTGAAGCAAAAGTCGATTGGAAAATTAGGGCAAACCTATGGGTGAAATCATGCATTATGTTTATCTATGTGAATGTGAGTGTTGAACCATTGATTGAATATAGAATCATTCTTTGTGTGAGGGCATTTGAATACCTTTGTTGAGCTTGAACTTGAATCTTATAGTAAGCTTGAGATTCTTTGGTAATGGTGAGTCAAAACTTGAATCTTTGAGTGCACAATTGATCCTTGCATGAGTAAGTTGAGTCTTTTTGTGTGCATTCATGATTGAGTCTAGTGTAGCACTGTTTGAGACATCCTTTTTGAACTGATGAACTTGAGTTTTACTTGAGGACAAACAAAAGTTTAAGTTGGGGGTGTTGATGAGTCCACGATTTGGACTCTTTTAGGTCTTTATTTTGATCAATTTAGTGTCCTTAAATGCATATTTTGTCTCAATAACTGATGAAAAGCCTTGAGTTTCATGTATTTGGAGTTAGAGGCAAAGCATGGACACTATTAGGCAAAAAGGAACAAGGCAGCTGAAAGGACGAAGAAAAGACGGCCTGAGGATCGCCTAAACCATTAGGCGAGTCACTGAATGGCTAAGGGCTAGCCTAATGGTCCAGCGTGCCAGGCTCTGAAGGAGAAAATCAAGTCGACGGTATAAAGAGCAATCGGCGAATCGCCGAACAATTTTGCTATGCTGTGCTTTATCGCCCAAAATTACAGAACCTGAATTTGCTGAAGGCCAATGCAGAAAAGCAATGAACCAGACCAAAAGGCGGATCGCCAAGTGGATCGGCGATCTCGACTAACTGCACCGAGTGGTCCTTCGCAGCACACTTTTTGACAACTATAAATACTTGTTTGAATTTTTAGTTTAGTATGCAATCAGTAGCGAATTTTAGAATATCAAACATTATTTTCAGTTTTTATAACTTTGAGTTTTGGAGACATTGTTCCTTAGCTTTGAAGATTTGAAGATTTCCATTTATAATTAATTGGAAGTAGGTATTGAAGATTCTTCATCTTACACGTGTGTAAAGACAATATCTATCGTACCCAATTGATGTAAACAATTTTTGAGATCGATTTCTAACTCTTTACTATGTCTAGCTAAAACCACAATTCTTAGGGTGTGATTATGTGAATATGGGTTGAATTTACTGCTGGGTATTGCTAATTTATATTTAATTTGCTGTTTAAAGGTAATTTCGTTCAGTAGTTGTGTTTGAATTTAATGGGGTTGTTGTTGCAAATACAATTTTATCTTCGTATTTTGGGCTTGCTTGAGAGAGAGGTGTTAAAACCAAACCTACTGAATTGATAGTCGGTGGTTATTGGGTTGTCGTGGGTTCAACTGGAGAGAGTGAATCTTAAACCCTCTCCCACACATTCAACTCGAGAGAGTGAATGGACTAAGGCAAAGGCTATGCTTCAGTGCCACTTATCGTTGTTCGAGAGAAACCGTTTTGATACGGGGTAAACTGTTCGAGAGAATGCTTACCACCACTAAAGTGTAGCTTACTTGCCAATTTACAGCGATTTACTATCAATAGCATTTACCCAGTTGTTTATCTTAGCCCATAATCCTATCACATCCCAAGAATACCATCTCCATATTCGTATTTCCGTATTACTTGCTAATTTGACTACAAAACCCCCTTTGATAATTGACACTTGTGTCACCCTTTAATTTGATATGCTTGTTTTCGTATATATCTTTAGCTATAATTTACTTGAGCGAAGTTCTTGCTTTTCTCTTAATTCTCAATTACAAACCGCTCCCTTGGGACTCGATCCCAACTCACTAGTTGAGTTATATTACTATTGAATGATCGTGGATGCTTAGTATGGGATGAAGCGCCCGGATACGTCAAGTCAAGGGACAAAGAGATTAAGTCCCTGAATGTACAATGGAAGCATCGTCCAGTTGAGGAAGCTACTTGGGAAACCGAGAAGGACATGCGAGACAAGTATCCCCAGTTGTTCGTCGATTCAAGTACTACTCTACCCTTACTTTAGCTCCTTTTTCCTATTTTGTCACTCGGGGACGAGTGATGAGTAAATTGGTATCTATTGTAACGAATTGTTCCCGTCGTAAAACAAAAGCCAACGGGAAAATTTTTTGGGCCAGAAAACTTTTTGGTAGTAACTTGAAATTTCTAGCCTAGTCCAGATTTGTATGAAATGAGAGTCATGCAAGTCTAGGGTGATCAGGTAATGAATTAGAGATCCAATAATGAATTTGATTGTATGAGTAAATAGCTAAGACGTTAAGGAACCTGTATGACTTTATAAAATTAAATTCGGGCGAGTAGAACTCCCTAAACTGATCTTAGTGAGAACAAGTACCTTTTCAGTGTCATGGGTTGAAGGTGTGTTGTTAAATGGGGGCTTGAAACTCTAAATTAGACTCTCTATTTCGGTGCAAGCCACCAGGGCGGGGCCGCTGTGGTGTGATGGGGGCCGCCATAGCGGGCCAATCGCGACTTAAGTCAGAAATAAACCCCAAAACGTTATTTTTCTACAATTTTCGTTCTTGAGAGCTAGGAGACGAGCCAGGGCAAGTTCTTGACAGTTTTCCACCTCTTCTAGCACTAAAGGTAAGGATTTCACTCCTCTAATCCATTTTTTGATCCGTAGAACGTAAATTTATGGGTATTTATCATTGGGGGAGGGTTTTGGCCTGAAGTTGATGGTGGGAAAAAGCCCTAGTTGCACCTTAAGATCATGGGTTTGGTCTTGGGTTATTGGGTTTAGTATAATCCGGATAATTAGACATTTGATTGTTTATCATTGCTTATATTAATTATTTGTAGACCTAGAACAAGAGGAAATAATCTAGAAAGGGAAGATTCAAGTGCCTTAGAGGGACTTAAGCTTTGTTTCAAGGTAGGTGATGGTTGATTTCATGTTTGTGTGATGTATGCTAGTATTTGCTTCATTGTAATGCATGTATGTATGTGAATTTTTCACTATTGATCACATCTAATGCAAATGAGTATGAATGAATTATTGTAAGCCATAAATTAACACTTGATTATATGATTATGAGAATGTACATTGTGATTGTGATTGGGACTTGTTGAATGGATCAGGTGTTACGTTCCAACACACTAACTAGTATCCGATGTCACGTACCGACATACATATTGGATCGGGTGTCACGTTCCAGCACACTAATTGGGATCGGGTACCACGTTCCGATGCACTAACAGTTTGGGTATGGGTTTCATGAGAGGAACATTGACTTGCCATATATGCGTTACTTGATATTAGAAATATAGAATGACACATTGCTCCTGAAATGATAATTGATATTGTATATGTTCGGTATATGCGTGTTTACTATGTTGTGAGTGCTTGTATATGTTTCACTTACTAGAATAGCCGCGTGATCCTACCAGTACACTGTGGTTGTGTACTGATACTGCACTTGCTCTTTCTTTGTTGAATACAGGGCATCTTTAGGTGGCTACTGATAGACCTCCTCTAGGAGATCAGTGCTCAAATCAAATTCAAGGGTGAGTTAGTTCTTCAAGGCTTCTATGAGTTCTCTTTTTGCTCAGTCCATCTTATTCAGACATAGATTAGTACTTTAGATGTTAAGTTGTTTTAGCTTCCGGGGTTCTACCCCTTTTTCTTTAGGCTTATCGTTTTGTTAGAGTTTTGGTACACTAACTTTCAGTTTCTAGGGAATACTTCCGCAATGTTTTAGTAATGATTTGTTACACTTTTGGAGTCTATGGGAACTCTATTTGATTTCTGCATATATACTTGCTTCCGTATATTTAAATGTCTAGCTTTTGGGTTAGCTGTTTAGTATTAATGGTTCTCCCACCGGAGGGCTAGTGTGGGTGCCAATCACGATGGTCTGGGTTTTGACACAAAGTCACTAAAGCTTTTACCCGAGCATGAACTGCGGTCCATGGAAACATGTACGACGTCTACTCAACTCTCGTATAACTCATGCTTTTGTGCCCATTCCATGAATCTGCACAACAAGCCCGTTCTATAGACCGTACTACTCTTTACGAGCTGTACTGCACACTCGTAATACTCAAAGCTTTTTTCACGTTTTTGAGTCTTCTTTATGACTCCCATATAGAACTTATGGATCAAACGATCGTCCATAGAGTGACTCGTATATGACCCATAGTTTGCCTACTGCATCTGTTTCTCAACATTTAGCCTCCAAATCCTGTTTTTCTGCAAAAAAACGACAAAACAAATCACATCAACTAAATGCGCTAGAAAACTTAATGAAATCTTATTTTTAAGCATAAAAAGTATTGTTAATCCATGACACATTAACACCCTCAATTTAAAATCGTTGATTGCCCTCAAGCGACTGAAAAACTATAACATCATGACAAATTAGCAAACAAAGACTTAGAACCTACGACAATCACATGGCTTTCATCAGTTGATTTTATAAGCACGATACCCTCCTTTATATATCAAAATCAATGTAAATCATTACTTCTCCTGTTAACACATGTGGGTCCATGAATGACATCACCATACTGACAAACGAGGTTACATTTATAGTCAACAATCATATAGATAATCAGTAATCAACAATGCTACTCGTGCCATCACAATAAAGAAGTCTTGTTTGTGCACCACATCATAGTTTTAAAGATCAGAGACTAGGTAGACACTCACTCTCATAATATATTTTTCAAACCATGCATGCACAATAGCATAGGATTACCCTTATTTTATTCACCTTATCTTTCGAACAATCGGATTAGGATAATTATAGGTCTTTACTTGGCTTGTAACATCGGCTTGAACACAAGTATGGTATATTAGGAAACAATGACTATTTCCCTCCTTAACACTACGCTAAGTTAACTCCACCTTACAAACCAACCTTTCCCATTTCCTATTTTGCTTTTCTTTACTATATTTACAACAATTGTTGGGTGTGACAATTTACTTCTTGCCCAACTTTTTTCTTCTTTCTCTTTTTTTTTATATGTGAACACCTACCACACTCATTTATTTCTCTTTTTCGCATCACACTTTTCTTTTCATACCCCATTTTTCATTTTCCTCTACAGTAGCCACCCTCAACTTAGGGATTTTGCTTGAATTGAGGTACACAATGTCTAAGGAGGTACCAGGGACAAAACAAAGGCTAGCGTAAAAAATGAGGAAGGTGAATAGGGTAATACAACAAAAAAGGTATGGTTAGGCTTAAAATTTTTGATTCAGGGATAAACATTTTCATTCGGTTGGTCATTTTAGGCTAAGTGGGTTAAATTTCAAAAAATGTCCTATGATCCTTTCCTAACCAATATTCCGATAACCATAGAAAGACTAATGAGGCAAGTTCTTAATGTCCACATAGTAAGAGCAATGCAACTATCTCACTCACAAGCATAAAGTCTCACTATGAACAACTAACTTATCAGGTTCATGCTTCTAGCTAAGTTACACTTGTCACATCAATATACATCATTTCATATATAGATCCAACATAGTCACACTATGAAAACAGTAAACACAATACATCAAAACTTAGAGGGATTTCATTTTTTCATTTCAAAACAAAAACATGCCATGGATTCCAATAGTGTTTCCATTCTTCTTTCACATTCACAAAACATCTGAAACATGTTGGTTCAAAATATTTAAGACCCCCAGGGACAAAACACAACAAGAAAACCCCATGGACACAAGAGACAACCTAGGATACTCAGACTTAGCCAAGATACTCAATAAAAATATGGACAAGTACCATGATTAGTCAGATTTCATAAGATAATCAGCATACAGAATACCCCCATCCTATCTCGAAAAGGTTGGAATTGTACCTGATGCACCAAAAATAAATATAAGCAAGGGGTGAAGACATACCCGTGGCATCTAGGTGCTGGCGTGCGTACGAATAATAGATGGGTCCATCGCTATGGAACCTATCTTAGACTCAACTGGGGTAGTAACATCCATAATCAGTGTCGAACTAGAAGCACCACTAGCACGATACCTCTCTTTCTCCTCTATCAACCTCTCATCAACTATGGACCTCCGCCTGGCCTCCTCCGTCTCTCATTGCTCTCTTTTATGGACTCTCTCCAGATACACCATCATTTTCACTACACACTCTCTTCCCATGGGCTAACAAGGGATCCTCATTAGCAAATAGATCAAATATGATAGAGGAAGAATACGGCATTGACATAGAAAAGGTAGGTATAACTGATAACACTCAAATCACTCCTCAAAACCAATCAAAAGAGTAAGCAGTCATCGTCAATAAAAATACCCAACTAGGAGTCAGAGTCAAATCCCACAATGAATGGTATATGATTAAGAATTTAATTAGATAATCAACAAGCACTTAATTCTAATGAAGTTTAGATAGTAACTGGGTGGAGACGTCAACCAATTTGACAACAATAATTCAGTAACCCAATTAACAATATTGAACTAATCGATATTTCCCAAAGTTAAAATTCTCAAGGGGTGTAGGGATCAAATGTTGATTCCAATAGGGGTATTATAGAATTGCTCGTTACAATTAGTAAATTACAGATTAGCTAGGTCATCTTAAGTGACGCTGATCTTATTTCAATCTCAAAATATATCTTTGCATTGAATCTCCTTTCAGTCTCATCTATATGCCATTCTAAGCAACCCAAAACTTTAGATATGTAATCAAGTAACCTAAACTACATCTTGTCACGACCCAAGAGCACCCCCTAGTCGTAAAACGGCGTATTCGACCTCGAAGAGGTCTTATACAAGCCTCATAGCATTCATTCATCGCATAGGTAATAAAAATAGCAAGGAATTTAAAACTTTTATTCAAAACCCATACTACTCAAAAGTCATCAACATGTAAAACCATAATACGCAAGCGGAAGTCTAAGTCTCATTTTTCCATCTTAGACACAATATCAACATGAAAGGGACACGACCCTTTACAATTGAAAAGAACGCTAAGCGTCTATTACATGAATTGAAATTAACTTCTAAAACAAGTGTCCTTGATTCCATGAGGACATACCAAGACTTGGGAATAGCAAATCCAAGCACTCCAATCTAGAGATAATCCCTTTGTTACCACAACCTACACTTGTATTAAAAACATGAAGAAGATGGTGTTAGTACAATTAAGCACTAAGTATGATGACCATGCAAAAACATGCCAAAAAAGGAAATTTGTTTGAAAGCCATGCAATTATGCCATTTTGTTAAACTTCATGAAATACAAGTATAAGAAACATGGTATTTACTCATAGACAACATATAAGCCATTTATCACATTAAAAATATACTCAACACATATAACCCATTACCTTTGCTTTACCTCTTCACCACAAGCAATCTTCAAGTAACACTTGGTACAATGTATGGATAGCGTCCCATACCACCACCCACACAAAAGCATCACCCTAAGGTCACCAAAGGTGGACTCACATACCATCTTTTCCATTCCAACCATCCACATTCATAAAGACATAAACACATTACAAAACATAATCATCACTTAAGGAGCATCACCTAAGATAACTCTAAGTCACACTTGTGCAATGTGCAAGTAGCATCCCATACTACTACTCACACTAAGTTCTCCCTTGAAGTCACCCTAGACTAGGCATATCCACATTCAACAAGTATAACATCTTCTTTAACATTAGCCATAAGATCAACATTTTTCAGACACATTGAAAAAGAGACCATTCATTCATTAGCACCATAAAGACCACACCATGACCTCCCTCAAGTACCTACTTGTGGAATGCATAGATGGCGTCCCATTCCACCACCCATGCTAAGTAGCACACTCTTAGGAAACCATAGTTCTTTTTTATTATTGTGGGGGTAAGCTTTAACCGACATAGACCATGTGAGCAACTCATGGAATCCCGGTGTCATCCTCACCTGATAAAGGGATCCCTACCTTCCTAAGGTAGGGTCATTCTTTCTAGCTTAAGTGGATCCACTAGTTATAGACCTATGTGGGTACATAGTTATGGGATAGAGAGGTTGCTACTTGATACCCCGCCTCTACTCATGGATAAGAATCCACTTCAAGAGATTGCTACTAAGTACCCCGCCTCAAATCACGGGTGAGCACTCATCTCTAATCATATCCTCTCGATGCTTAGCATAATTCCCCACAGAGTACATTAGATTCTTTATTTTTTCATTCATTATAGGATGAGGGATTGCTACTAGATACTCCGTCTCTTCTCACGGATGAGAATCCATCCCAACCCACCATTCATTCATTGGAAAGCTCAAAGGAATATTGAGATTATTACTAGACACTCCACCTCAATTCACAGTTGAGTATCCATCTCAAATCCCACATTCATTCTTTAGAGTACAATTGATAATATCCTTTCAATAGACTCACATTCATTACATTAGCATTCATTTAAGTACAACATGAGAATAACCTCCAAATTGTACTTCACATTCATGAACCTTAACCTTCATTCATTCATTCATTCATTCATTCATTCAAGTGTGTGTGTGTTTATGTGAGAATAACCCTTCACATTATCACCATCATTCACAAGTGCTATTAGAGAGATACCAACCAATCCTAACACAAGTAGCTTCTAAACACGATCATCCTTCATTGAATTAGATCACACACATCTATATTTCACATTCATAAATACAACTTCATGACAATACTTCAATCCAATGCCACATTACATAAATAAGTAAACACATCCACCACAAGTGGATCACACATCAATCTAACCCATAAATTCAAGTCACTACAAGAGATAAGGTAATTGACATATTCATAACCAATTCCATCATTCACATAAGCAATTAAACATGAACTCATTCATGACTTCCATATTTAGGTCATAATTCTCATATCATCAATAATCAACAATTTACAATAACAAGATATAATAAATGACATGAATCCATAAACTAACTCCATATAATCACATACTATTCATTATACATCCATAATCAACCAATTTCCAAGATAAAGACGTTTAGGAGGAATCATGGGTTCTTGAAGGAATTAAATGAAAAATCAACTTAAAATCATCAATCAAACCTTAATTCATCAATGTAATTGCCTTAAAAACGTTTTACCAATGAACCCATGCTTAGATTAGAAAGTAGGATTTTTGATCATTGAAAGACTTTGAAATCTATTTTGATTTGACTCCTTGAATGGAAGGTTAATCAAGGATCAAGGATCACCATACCTTATACTTGAAGAACCCCACGAAATCCACTTGAAAACTTGGAGACATTGACCTAGAAACCTTGAGTTCTTCACCTCTAATGGAGTCTTCCTTGAGAGAGAGTTTTGGAGAAGAGAGGTTCTAACTTTTGGGGTTTTGAAAATAATGAACTCTAAAATACTATTTTATTACTTTAAAACTCTTAAAATATGTAAGTAACCATAAAATAACCGCCCATACATTTAATTAGCCAAGGGTGGAATTTACCAAACCACCCTTGGCTTGGCCGACTTGCACCAAAAACCAGTGGTGACTTACGACTGCCCCACCTACGGACCGTAGGTGGAGATATGGAGTGTTCTGTTGCTCCGTTGGTTTGGTCAGAGCCTCCTTAAATGGAGGCCAAGACTCCACGACTAAGTATGAACCTATGCCCACCAGGTACAGTCCGTCACTCGAGTTAAGGGGCGTAAGTGGCCTCCGTAAGTCAAGCTGTTTTGACAGCTTTTCGGCCAACGTTTGGGTCCTCCTCAAGGACCATTAGGGCAGTCCTTGGGGAGTTGTATCCGGACGTTTAACCCCTAAAAATGACCAATTAGGTACTAGGGTCTCTTTCTATAAGTTTTAGACTCCAAACCACACCAACTTCCATGACAATACACTATAACACACTAGCACCAAAAGACTAGTTTCTGAATGTCATGGTTGTTTCTTGACGTTTGACCTCTAAACTCTTTAAACTCAACTTTAAAAGCTATTTCTCAACATTTTAATAAGTAACCAACATCAACCATATATGCGAAGCTCTAGTTCTTCCTATTTCATTTTAGGGTCCTTACAATATCCCCCACTTGGGAACATTCGTCCTCGAATGACACTTACAACTTTTCAAGGACTTCATGACTCAAACTAGCAGCCCACGACACACAACATCGCAGTCAATGCACCAACTACGTCATATCATGAACTCAATGCAAACAAGCAAGTAGGAGCTACTTCTACAAACTCATAATGCACACACTTCTTCATTTTACATTGCAATATGGAAGAACTACCTTCTCCAACTTTAAGCATGCTCATCAAATCAATATAAGACAAATATGCAATTACTCTCAAAAGCACTCATAGGCATGATCAACATTTTAACTCATGAATTCACAACAATCATCTCATACCAATTGCACAACAACATGAGAAAAATATATCAACTACTAGTCTTATCATTTAAACATAATATCATCAAGAGCATGCATAACATATGGAGACCATGCAACTCACAATCACACATATGACTCCAAAACATGAACAAGCTACTAGGAACTCTTGGTCTCAAGCTTGAATAAGAATAGAAGGAAAGACATAGGGATAAAGTAACTCTCAACAAACTTAGTATTCATCATACCATCCCCCACTTAAGGGTAAATGCAACTAAGGTCAACATAAGACAACATAAGAAACTACAACTTACCGGTACCTTTATCCGGATTCACTCCCTTGTCCTTGTTAGCTTGAAGAGCATAGAAACGACCATAGTTTGGAGGGATAGGATCCATACAACCCTTAGGAGCTTGCTTGGTCTCTCTTCCTTTTGCCGAAAGTGTTGGGCAATCTCTCATCTTATGCCCCTTCTTTCCACATCCAAAGCACCCATCCGTGCCGGCAAGACACTTACTCAAATGTTGTTTCCCACATGTAACACATCTAGATCTCTCAAATGAAGAACCACCTTCATTCCCTCCTAGAGGTTTAGGGTTAGACACCCTATCATTGTTGACCATAGGAGAATCTTAGTTGTAGTACCTCTTCTTAGACTTAGATTGACTTTGTTCATCCGGCCTAGCCCTCTTCAAATCCCTATTCATCTTCATAAGCTTTGTCTCCTCAATTTGTTGAGCATATATCATGAGCCTAGAGATATCCATATCATGATGGAGCATTGCCGTACGACACTCTTCTTCAACCAAACAGGACACTCCCATTGCAAACTTATTCATTATAGCCCTAGAATTTGCTACTAAGGTAGGGTATGCTTAGAGAGTTAGGTGAACTTGAGAGAGTATTCCTTCACACTCATACTACCTTGATGGAGGTTCATGAATTCCACTAACTTTTGTTCCCTCAACTCTAAGGGGAAAAACCTATCAAGAAAGGCCGTCTTAAACACTTCCCAATCAATTAGGCCCTCCCTTACGGGTCTCTCATCTCTCCATTGCTCAAACCACACTTGAGCCACATCTTTGAGTTGGTAGGAAGCCAACTCCGCCTTCTCCCTAGAAGTCACTCCCACTGCCTCTACCACCTTAAACACTTCATCTATAAAACCTTGTGGGTCCTCATCCACTTTGGAGCCATAAAATGTAGGGGGATTCATCCTTGTGAAATCCTTAATTCTAGAAGTGGGTGTGCTTTCATTGGGGTTCACTTGAGGTCCAACCTCTCGGTTAGCTTGGGCCGTTAAGGCTTGAGCTTGAGTGGTGACGGCTTGAACTTGGACCATCATGAGTTGGGTCAAAGCTTGGAAGGCAGCCCTTATCTCCACATTAGACATGGCTCCTTCATCATTTGGAGCTTGGGGGCCTTGGGGAGCTTGTCCACCTTGAGGGCCTTGAGGGGGAACCTCGTCATTGACATTCTCATCTTGTGCCCTCCTTGCATTAGCCCTTCTCATATTCATATTCCTATAATCACAAGAGTAAGATTGCGAACAATAACACTTATAGAACTAAACTCTAAGGCACAACTTCAAGAATATGAAAGAAGTGTAACTTTCTATCGTCCTGTAGCCTCTCGCTCATAGATGTGTCCCGACTCACACCGATGAACAAGAACCATTTCCATAACCGTATGCTTTGATACCAAGTTTGTCACGACCCGAGAGCACCCCCTAGTCGTAACACGGCATATTCGACCTCGAAGAGGTCTTATACAAGCCTCATAGCATTCATTCATCGCATAGGTAATAAAAATAGCAAGGAATTTAAAACTTTTATTCAAAACCCATACTACTCAAAAGTCATCAACATTTAAAACCATAATACGCAAGCGAAAGTCTAAGTCTCATTTTCCCATCTTAGACACAATATCAACATGGAAGGGACAAAGCCCTTTACAATTGAAAAGAACGCTAAGAGTCGATTACATGAATTGATAGAAACTTCTAAAACAAGTGTCCTCGATTCCATGAGGACATACCAAGACTTGGGAATAGCAAATCCAAGCACTCCAATCTAGAGAGAATCCCTTAGTTACCACAACCTACACTTGTATTAAAAATCATGAAGAAGGTGGTGTTAGTACAATTAAGCACTAAGTATGATGACCATGCAAAAACTTGCCAAAAAAGCACATTTGTTCGAAAGCCATGCAATTATGCCATTTTGGTAAACTTCATGAAATACAAGTATAAGAAACATGGTATTCACTCATAGACAACATATAAGCCATTTATCACATTAAAGATATACTCAACACATTTAGCCCATTACTTTTGCTTTACCTCTTCACCACAAGCAACCCTCAAGTAACACTTTGTGCAATGTATGGATAGCGTCTCAGACCACCACCCACACAAAAGCATCACCCTAAGGTCACCAAAGGTGGACTCACATGCAACCCTTTCCATTCCAACCATACATATTCATAAAGACATTACAAAACATAATCATCACATAAGGACCATCACCTAAGATAACTCTCAGTCACACTTGTGCAATGTGCAAGTAGCATCCCATACAACTACTCACACTATGTACTCCCGTGAAGTCACCCTAGACTAGGCATATCCACATTCAACAAGTTATAAAATCTTCTTTAACATTAGAAATAAGATCAACATTCTTCATAAACATTGAACAAGAGCCCATTCATTCATTAGCACCATAAAGACCACACCATGACCTCCCTCAAGTACCTACTTGTGGAATGCATAGATGACATCCCATTCCACCACCCATGCTAAGTAGCATACCCTTAGAAAACCATAGTTCATTTTGATTATTGTGGGGGTAAGCCTTAACCGACATAGACCATGTGATCAACTCATTGAATCCCAGTGGCACCCTCACCGGATAAAGGGATCCCTACTTGCCTAAGGTAGGGCCATTCTTTCTAGCTTAAGTGGATCCACTAGCTATAGACCTAGTTGGCACATAGTTATGGGATATGGAGGTTGCTACTTGATACCCCGCCTCTACTCACAAATGAGCATCCACCTCAAGAAATTGCTACTACGTACCCCGCCTCAACTCACGGGTGAGCACTCATCTCTAATCATATCCTCTCGATGCTTAGCATAATTCCCCACAGAGTACATTAGATTCTTTATTTTTTCATTCATTATAGGATGAGGGATTGCTACTAGATACTCCGTCTCTTCTCACGGATGAGAATCCATCCCAACCCACCATTCATTCATTGGAAAGCTCAAAGGAATATTGAGATTATTACTAGACACTCCACCTCAACTCACAGTTGAGTATCCATCTCAAATCCCACATTCATTTTTAGAGTACAATTGAGAATTGCCTTTCAATAGACTCACATTCATTACATTAGCATTAATTTAAGTACAACATCAGAATAACCTCCCAATAGTACTTCAATTCATTAACCTTAACCTTCATTCATTCATTCAAGTGTGTGTGTTTATGTGAGAATAGCCATTCACATTATCACTATCATTCACAAGTGCTATTGGAGAGATAACAACCAATCCTAACACAAGTAGCTTCTAAACAAGATCATCCTTCATTGAATTAGATTACACACATCTATATTTCACATTCATATATACAACTTCATGACAATACTTCAATCCAATGTCACATTACATAAATAGGTAAACACCTCCACCATAAGTGGATCACATATCAATCTAACCCATAAATTCAAGTCACTACAAGAGATAAGGTAATTGACATCTTCATAACCAATTCCATCATTCACATAAGCAATTGAGCGTGAACTCATTCATGACTTCCATATTTAGGTCATAATTTTCATATCATCAATAATCAGCAATTTACCATCACAAGATATAATAAATGACATGAATGCATAAACTAACTCCATATAATCACATACTATTCATTATACATCCATAATCAACCAATTTCCAACCAAATTTCCAAGATAAAGAGGTTTAGGGGGAAACATGGGTTCTTGAAGGAATTAAATGAAAAATTAACTTAAAATCATCAATCAAACATTACTTCATCAATTCAATTGCCATAAAAATGTTTTACCAATGAACCCATGCTTAGACTAGAAAGTAGGATTTTTTATCATTGAAAGATTTCGAAATCTATTTTGATTTGACTCCTTGAATGGAAGGGTAATCAAGGGTCAAGGATCACCATACCTTATAATTGAAGAACCCCACGAAATCCACTTGAAAACTTGGAGAAATTTACCTAGAAACCATGAGTTCTTCACCTTTAATGGAGTCTTCCTTGAGAGAGAGTTTTTGAGAAGAGAGGTTCTAACTCTTGGGGTTTTGAAAATAATGAACTCTAAAATACTATTTTATTACTTTAAAACTCTTAAAATATGTAAATAACCATAAAATAACCGCCCATACTTTTAATTAGCTAAGGGTGGAATTTACCGAACCACCCTTCGCTTGGACGACTTGCACTAGAAAACAGTGGTGACTTACGACTGCCCCACCTACGGACCGTAGGTGGAGGTACGGAGTGTCCTGTTGCTCCGTTGTTTTGGTCAGAGCCTCCTTAAATGGAGGCCAAGCCTCCACGACTAAGTATGAACCTGCGCCCACCAGGTACGATCCGTCACTTGAGTTAAGGGGCGTAAGTGGCCTCCGTAAGTCAAGTTGTTTTGTCAGCTTTTCGGCCAACATTTGGTTCCTCCTCAAGGACCCTTAGGGCGGTCCTTGGGGAGTCGTACCCAGACGTTTAACCCCTAAACATGACCAATTAGGTACTAGGGTCTCTTATATAAGTTTTAAACTCCAACCACACCAACTTCCATGACAATACACTAGAACACACTAGCACCAAAAGACTAGTTTCCGAACGTCATAGTCGTTTCTTGACGTTTGACCTCTGAACTCTTTAAACTCAACTTTAAAAGCTATTTCTCAACATTTTAACAAGTAAACAACATCAACCACATATGCGAAGCGCTAGTTCTTCCTATTTCATTTTAGGGTCCTTACAAATCTATTGAACATATTACCCACTTATATTGGTCTCTTTCGAGCTCCATTACAATATCAAAACTAGAATTAAGTGGGAAACCTCAATTCATGAATTAATCACTCGACAATCAGTCAAATTAATGAATAATAGTCTTAAAATAGAGCAATCTAACAAACCCACTAGATTAAATCAACACCCAATTCCATAATCAGACCCCAAGAGTTTGGGATTTTAGCCACACATTGTAAAGTGTAAATAGATTATACATTGTATGAAACTATCCATGGGTAGCATGAATTAAGGAATTTAATAGCAAACCCAGTTCAAATGAAACGTTAATTTCTCAAGTTCAAGTTTATACAATTGAAAGCTTCAACAATAAAAGTGTTCTTGCTTAATGGAAAATATTTCTCTCACTGGAATGTTCAAAATATTTCTCTCAATTTTTTTATCCACTCTTTCTCTCTATGGGCTATTTATAGTTTTCCAAAATTTTGCCCAAAAATTAGTACTGTATCCCTTTCGGTGACATCAACACCATTTTTGATAACGCTCAAATCACTTCTCAAAACCAATCAAAAGAGTGAGCGATCGTCGTCAATTAAAATACTCAACTAAGAGTTTGGGTCGAATCCCACAAGGAAAGGTTTACGATTAAGAATTGAATTAGAGAATTAACTAGCACTTAATTTTAATGAACTTGAAATAACATCTGGGTGGAGACGTCCACCAATTTTTACAACAATAATTCAATCACCCATTTGACAATATTGAACTAATCGACAATTCACGAAGTTAAAGAGCTCAAGGGGTGTGGGGATAAAATGTTGATTCTAGTTAGGGTATTGTAAAATTGCTCATTACAACTAGTAAATCACAAATAAGCTAGGTCATCTCAATTGAGGCTAATCTTCTTTCGATATCAAAGCATCATTGCATAGAATCTCCCATAGGTATCATATATATTCCATTCAAAGCAACCAAAAACATTAGATCTGTAATCTAGTAACCTAAACTACTGCCATTGAACAGATTACCCACTTATATTGGCCTCTTTTGAGCACCATTACAAGATCAAAACTAGAATTAAGTTGTCCACCTCAATTCATGAAGTAACCACTGGGCAATCAATCAAATCTATGAATAATAGTCATAAAATAGAGCAATCAAACAAACCCACTAGATTAAATCAACACCCAACCTCATAATCACACCCCAAGAATGTGGGATTTTAGCCACACATTGTAAAGTGTAAATAGATTATAGTTTGTATGAAATTATCCATGGGTAGCATGAATTTAGGGATTTGATAGAAAGCCTACTTCAAATCTAACCTTAATTTCTCAAATTCAAGTTTACACAATTGAAATCTTCAACAATAAAAATGTTTTTGCTTAATGGAAAATGTTCTCTCACTCGAATGTTAAAAATATTTCTCTCAAATTTTCTACCCACTCTTTCTCTCTCTTCTAGGCCATTTATAGTTTCTCAAAGTTTTACCCAAAAATTAGTTCTGTGACCATTTTGAAGACGTTAGCTCAGTTTGCCAACAGCATTCTGTGAATCACCTATCTTCCTTCGGTTTGACTTTTTTATTGCTTAAAGCTTCAGGTGTTTGAGTCTCATTAGGCAATCCCATCTGAGTTTTCTTCTTTAACTTTAGCAACTCACCGATTTCTACCTCATATCGCCCTTTGAACAATCATTTCATCTGCCACCACTTTCAGATTCGTCGATCTACTCACTTCACCTTATATCTTTAGGTGACTCACCCTTCTAGCCATACTTCATTGATTGACCTTGAGGACTGACTCAGTGCACTGTCAACTTAGGTGGTCTTAGGTATCTTTGGAGACTCGCCCTTCTTGTTAGGCGATCTTCAATGTGTAGTTTTCACTCCTTTTTATATTTTTGGCCGTTCTTTCATGCATTCGATCTTTGGCTTATCCAATTGCCTTCATAGTTGCAAATCATCAAGATTATATCAAAACTGGACAAAATTTGGCATTGAGGACACTATTTATTGAGATAAATGGACCTTAAATGAGAGAAAAATTGTTACTTATAAATAACTAGTGTATGTGTGGTGGACATAAAAGTGATATCTGATCAAAGATGGCCCCCTCTGCCTATAAATCCCACAAGTATGGTCTCTGCACATCTTAAGCTTCTCATTCACATAGAACTCCAAAGCATCAACCCAAATATGTAACTCATGTGCTACCCATTAAATAAAGGTTTACGTCTTTGTTTCCACTCACTCCACAACCTGAATAATAGTGTTCTTCACCCATGGATTCATATGCGTGATTAATTGTGCAAACTGAGTCTCGGTCCGCATCTGAAGCTGGACTAGGTCATGTAAAAACTCCATTGTAATGGTAACCATGCATGAAAAATATGGGCATGGTACCCAATCGAGATGCTAGTGGCATGTTAGTTGTGGTGGAAACCCCTGTTAACTCTGTAGTAGTAGCACCCTCTATACCTAGCTCTGAAGCATGTCCCCCAAAAAACTATGGTACCTAAACCCCATGATGAGAGATCATCTCTAGGTAGCTAGATTAGTATAATCTTTTATCAACCCAAAATCTTGCGTCTGATTCACCTTAATGAAATGGTCCACAAACTGTCAGCACTCCAAAATCACTACATATTTTGTAGATTAGGCATGGAAATAAGATGTCTCTCATAAGGCACGCTCGTGGATCTCCTCATGACATATAATGGGATACTGATGTCGTAACCCACCATGATAATAGCTACCATTACATCCTTGTCCCGTGTCAATGTGTTGTATGCAAAATTTGAGCAAAGATAGGAACACACTATAGCTCACCAAAAAATCCCCACAAATTAAAGCTAGGCCTTCATAATCGGGACTAGTCCTTTCACTAAATCAATTTTCTCATCCCTCTCGACTATTTAACTCGCAATCTATCTCAATACATTAGCCTTTTCGGTGGATCCTTCATCTTTTTTGGGTCCCGCAGTGTCTTTATACGGTGGTAAAATTCAATTGTGGACATAGGGAGATCATACATGTATAAGAGGAATTTGATGGTGCACTTAGAAATTCCAACTAGTATCTTACAAACAAGTGTGCTATTGAGCACCATCTAGTCAATGGTATTTTCACTCTCCGGGGTAGTCTAACCTAGTGAGGCGACATGTGATGCATAAATTTTAAGTAGCATGGCCCGATTGTACTTCTCTACTAGCTCAACCATCTATTCGATAAGGTATTAGGTGAATGTCACCTGAATTTTAGGCACCATAGCTAAGCCCTCTGTTCTAACCCTTTTTTTCTCAAATATACCCCATTTGGGAGTACCCTTTTTAGTGATAAAGGCATCCTGAGTGTAAACTTGGAACATGATTGGGGATACACCATCTTGTGGAATCAAGGGATATTGTAGTTTCATCTCTCTCGACTAGTGTATCTGTATGCCATGTTCTGCTGGAGCCTCTGGGGTGGTGCTGAATTCTAAGTCTGACCCTGATAGAATTTCCTCCCTGCCTTTCTCTGCAGATCCTTTCCCCTCTTCATACATGGGAAAAGTACGCATTGTAGGGTTCCACATTAGGAGGCAACTCAGAGAAGCTCGATAATTGGTGCGGTCTACTTAGTGCTTTGCATTGTATCTAGGGGATCAATGTTCGAGTCAAAAGTGATGTTCTAGCTTTCCTGAGAGCTACTTAATTCAAAGTTAGATGACTCATCTTGTAGTAAGAGCTTTTACTTCACGATACTCGACCTTATTTGATGGTGTTCTAGATGCACCCCTGCGCCTAGGTGTTGATATTAGACGCATGTTACATATGAGAAGTACACTAATATACTGAGAGAAGAAAGAAAACAAGAAAAAAACACAAAATATTTTTGTGTTTTTCTTTTATATATGGTATATTAGAATCAACCAAGCAAACACCCAATATGGTCAATTTATGAGCATCGCGAACTAACTCCTTCATATCATCCTCAACACGAGCAATACTTCCCATTGATAAACGACCAAAAGCATTCGCCACCACATTTACCTTTCTGGGATGATATAGGACACTTATGCAATAATCCTTTAACAACTCAAGACACCTCCTAATTTGGCGAAGTTTCAAATCCTTTTGGGTGAACACATACTTAGAAATGTTGTGGTCGATGGACATAATTACATGAACACCATACAAGGTACTGTCTCCAAATCTTTAAAGCAAATACCACCACCGCTAATTCTAAATCATGCGTCAGATAATTATTTTTATGAACCTTCAATTGCCTCGAAAAATAAGCAATAAATTTTCCATGTTGCATAAAAACACAAGCAAGACCAATCCGTGAAAAATCATAATAAACAAAAAAACCTCTGATCCTTCCTGTAAAGTAAAAATAGGAACCGAAGTGAGTTTATCCATCAACTCTTTAAAACTCTTCTCACAAGCTTTTCACCAAAGAAATTTTATAGTCATTGTCATCAAAGGTGAAGCAATAGAGGAAAAGCTGTCAACAAACCTTCTATAGTAACCGGCCAATTCTTAACCACCTAGGTTTTCTTAGGATCAACTTGAATACCTTCACATGAAAAAATATGGCCAAGGAAAGCAACAGACCTCAACCAAAACTCAAACTAGCCAAATTTAGCATATAATTCACGGTCTTTGAGAATTTTCAACATAATTCTCAAATGCTCATCCTCACTACATGAATAAATCAAGATATCAATAATAAAAATAATCACAAACATGTCAAGATATTGCTTAAACACTCTATTGATAAAGTCCATAAATGCCACTGGGGAATTAGTCAAACCAAATGAAATCACTAAAAACTCATAATGACCATACCGAGTTCGAAAAGCCGTCTTCGGAATGTCATTCTCCTTCACCCTCAAATGGTGATAACCCGACCGAAGGTCAATCTTCGAGAAGAAACTTTCTCCTTGGACTTGATAAAAAATCATTTATCCTTGGAATAGGATACTTATTGTTAATGGTAAACTTATTCAATTGTCGATAATCAATACACATTTAGAGAGAACCATCCTTCTTTTGAACAAACAACACCGGAGCACCACATGAAGAGATACTTGGTCAAATAAAACCCCTATCCAACAAATCTTTCACCTTGTCCTTTAAATCCTTTAGTTCTGCCGGGGCCATATGATATAGAGGAATAAAGATAGGCTACGTATCAGGGAAAAGATCAATAACGAAGTCTATTTTCCTTTTGGGAGAAATACCGTGAAGATAATTGGGAAACACTTCTGGAAACTGATTTACAATAGGAACTGACTCAAGATTAGGTTTCAGAATCTATATCCCTAACATGAACAAGATGATAAATGCAACCCTTAGATATCATTTTCCTATCTTTTAGGCAAGACACAAATTGACCTTTAAGAACAAAATTTCCCCCTTCCCATGACATGATAGGTTCATTCTGAATCTTGAATGTGACCAATCGGGTCCCACAATCTTTGGAAGGATAATATGTATGAAGCCAATCCATCCAATGAATAACTTCCAAATCGAACATATCAAGATCTACAAGATCAACATGAGTGACTCTGTGAATAATGAAAAATAGGATAATTTCTAATGACTCTCTTAGCCACAATAGCATCACCCATGATAGTAGAGACATGAAAGGGGTTACAACAGATTAAGGGACTAACATCAAACTTTTGGCCACATAATGAGTGACAAACGATAAGGTAGCACCCAAATCAAGTAAAGCATAAACATCAAAATGAAAGACTTTCAACATATCGGTCACCACATCTAGAGAATCCTCCGGATCTTGTCAATTCTGAAGAGCATATAATCTCTTTTGCTTCAGAGCACCCAACCTAAAACCACTAGGTTGAACTTTCCTACCATCCCTTCCCTTAGTAGCAGACAATGGGTAATCTCTCATCTTGTGACCACTCTTACGACACTTAAAGCAAACGTATATCGTCTAAACACTGTCCATCATACTTCTTACCACACCTAGTGAAAGCAGGGGTAGAAGATCCATTACCACCATTTCCTCCTTGTGGTTTAGGGTTAGACACCCTATCTTTGTTGAACTTAGGAGCTGGAGTATTAGAGGAACCTTAATGAGAAAACTTTTTCTGGGATTGAGGACGCCTTGTCCACAAGACTTAGAATGAGAAAAGTCACTATCACCGGTCCTTGCCCTCTTGGACTCTTTAGCCCTTCCCTTGAGATTCTACTCTTCAATTTGTTGCGCATATATCATCAAACGAGAAATATCCGTCTCCTTGATCAACATGGAGGTATGAAATTCTTCAAGAACCAAGTCGAACACACTTGATAAAAACTTCCTCATCCTTGCCTTAGAATCAACAATTTGGAGAAAACGTAGCTAATTGAGTGAACTTTAAAGCATACTTCTTCACACTCGTATTACCTTGTTAGTGGTTAATGAATTCAAGAACTTTCACTTCTCTCATTTCAGGAGGAAAGAAACGATCAAGAAAATCTCCCTTTAATTTCTCCCAATCAAGAGGACCCACATTAACCGCTCTCTCACTCTTTCATTATTCAAACCACACTTGAGCAACACTCTTGAGTTGGTAAGGGCCAACTCTACCTTCTCAACCATAGACAAACCCATGATACCTACTATCTTAAAAAATTATCAATGAAATATTAAGGATCCTCATAAACCTTGGAATCATGAAACTCTAGGGGATTCATCCTAGTGAAGTCCCTTATCCTTGTCGCCACCGTACCCATATTTAGTTTCACGGGAGCATTATAATCTCTATTGGCTTGGGCCATCATAGCTTGATCCAACACTTGGAAAGTGACTTGAAATTTGACATGAGTTACTTCCTTGGCAAAAGGATCATTCGGAACATGAGGAACCTCAGGCTCAACATTGTCGTTATCCATTTTCTTTCTCACATAAGCTCTTCGAGGGGCCATATCTTGAAAAGGATCTAACATAATTTAGGAGAAGGATCTTTATAGAGTTAGAATCTATGGCACAACTTTAGAGTAATGAAAGAAGTGAGGTTTCCTAAATTCTTTGTAGAATTCTATTCATAAACGTGACATGCTTCACACTTATGAATAAGACTCTGCTCAACGCAGATTGTAAGACATCTTAGGACCTTTTCTAAAACCTTGTGCTCTAAATACAAAGTTTGTCATGACCCACAGTACACCCTAGATGTGACATGTCATATAATACCCCAAGAAGCCTTACACAAGCCACTTGACATACAAATACATATTGTAATACAAAATGTAAAGTATTTCATTTCAAGAAAAGAGTTTGACAATACAAAGTGGAAGTTTACCATAGTCTTGATAAGCCTTTGTACAACATCAAAGAAGTGGTCTGAACGAAACCCGTACACCATGCACAATATCCAAAAGTAAATGACATATGAAGTAATAAAGTACATCACCCTCAGAATATGAGGACTCACCAAGTCTTTAAAATTTCTAATGATGTACTAGCCATGAACAGAGGTAGAGGAGTCATCAAGTCCTACGTTGGTGAAACAATGTAGGCACATGTATGCATTGAGTACATAGAATGTTCTAAGTATGAGGAAAATGCAATAAAACATGAAATATGATCATACGAGGAAATAATGAAAAACATGAAATGCATGACCAAGCTAATAGTATAACATTTTAAGGGTAATCATAATCATGTACATGGTCAACACATCTAAAATTCACCATGAAAGCTAAATAAAATATTTAAAAGTAACTTTTTTCTTGTTGTGGGATATTTACTATTAACTGATATAGACCATGTGAGCTGTAACATGAAATGCAGTGTCTTACTCCTACACCAAAAATAGATGTCCTTACTTGCCAAGGAAAAAACCATAAACTTCTAGCTTAGGTGGATCCACTAGCTATGCCACTTAAGACAATATGGACAAAAAGATTGCTACTATAGACCCAACCTATACTAACGGGAGAGCCTCCATCTCAATATCCTCGAGGTGCTAAGTAAAATCCCAAAAGAATAGTTAGTAAGCATAAACATATCATTATCCATGGAAAATAACAATTAATTTACTAATCTAAGATAAAACATCATAGAATAGCTCATTAAATCTTGAATCAAGTACAAGTGAGAAAACCTTTCACCAAAACCATGATTCCTTAATGTGAGAAAAACTTTCACAATTTCATTGATGCCAATATAAAGCAACCTAGATCATAAAACTTTTTCGTTCATAATTCATACATATGTCCATGAAAACATCATTCATTGATTCCTAACTTTTCTTCAAATTCATGCAAATTATGGTTCATAGTCAAAATCATGATCAATATATGGGTTCACATGAAACTAGTTGGAAAACATGTAATTGAATCTAAATCATCAAAATAATATTATAATTAATTAATTGAATCTATAAAAATAGAACCCATGAGGATTTGAATGAAAGCCTAACAAATTTAGAGAAATTGAATTAGAAAATTTGAGAAGTCTTTGGGAATCAATGGGTGAATGGAATTCATTAATGATATCCCTACATACCTTGGTTTAAAAACTCACAAAAATTTGATTAAGAACGTTGAAGACTTGAAGAACCCTAGAAATCCCTTAAGAGCCTTGGAGAGAAAACCTTGAGAGGAAATTTTGGGAATGATTTGGGAATGGGTAGAATTTTTTAGGAGTAAAGTAAGTTATAGGACCCCTTTAAAAAGGAAAAATGATGTATTATAGAAATTAAGAGCATAGAAAAATACCAAAAAACTCTTAAAATAACTTTCGGATTGATCACACAATTGAGATTTACGGTTCTTAGGAATTTCTACAAATTGTACTTGTCAACCATAGACCAAGTACTGGAGCCTAAAATATTATCCAACTTTGACGAGTCCTTTCTACGACCTGTATGACTTCCTACGGTCTGTAGACCCAAACCGTAGAACTCAACTTTTACTCCAAAATTTCACTAAGTTTGGAACACTTCTACGGTCCGTCAAAACTCCTAAGGTTCATCTTGTTCATCCGTCAATCAACTTTAGGAACTTTTTTTTTTTCAAAACTCATCTCCAAGTTTACGACTCCATTCCTACGACCCGTAAGAAAATCCTACGGCGCATATGTTGGATATGTAGAACCCACTTCTACATATTTTATACATTTTTCTTTTCTTTTTGACTTCCTAACTTCTGAGGTGTTACAACCATAAACCAATGGCCCTCAACAGGAAGGGTAGGAATTAGAGTTGGATTCAACAAGGCCTTGAGCTTCAAAAGCTTACATGACACTTGTTAAACTATTAGAAAGGGATAATCTTCTAAGTAAATGTAATCAATGGCGTACAATTAAAGAAAACACCTCCACAAATCAATAGTAGTTCTTGATAACCAGATAAAACTCTGAACCTCTAGGAAAAGTTGGCCTAGCCCAATCATAAATTCCCTTTATCTTTCTTGGATCAACTGAAATTCGAACACCTCAAAATCTGGAAAAGAAAGAAAAGGAAGTTTTTAGGTTGCAGGCTGTGTCTACGGGTTCCATCTACGGACCGTAGAAGTTTTACGGGCCATACATGGAAACAGTAGAAAGAGGAGAATAATTTTTCTAAAAATTAAGTCCCTTTAACCCTTTTACGGTTCACCAAAATGGCCGGTCATTCTTTGTATGAGTTGAGGTAGGTCACGTAGGTGAGCCCCAGACTTAGTGAAATTTTAAGGCTCAAGATTGGTTTCTACGATTGGTGTTTACGGGCCGTAGGAAGACCTAAGAATTGTAGGAAGACCTACGAGCCATAGACACGTCCGGTCAAAATTTGGTCCAAATAAAAGGTTTCAGATGTTTTCTACGGTTGACGAGTAAGGTCTGTAGGAAGTAGGTCCAAACTATAGAGGAGCTTCGACAATTATTTTAAGGGTCTTTTGAGTCTTCTCTCTATTTGTTTTAAATAAAAAATAAGTCGTTTTGACCTTCGTCCTAAAACCTATATAATGCTTTTACGTCCTAAGACTACCCACTTCAACCCCATTCGCCTAATTATCCAAAACCTAACCAAATTCATCCTCCCTAAATTATCTTAAGACTAAGGAAGAAGAATAGGCTAGGGTTAATTAAAGCTCATCAATCCTGCATTATTTTGGGTTTGAAGTGTCAAGGCATGTGGGTATTCACACATGGAATCCATTCTTTCATGGGGTTCTCATAGCTTTTTCTCAATCTCAAATTCAATTGTTTAGGTTAGGGGTTTCAATTTAATCTTAAAGGATTTTATTCAATTGTGATTTATTATTGTTAAGTAAGTCTTCTAATGTATGAGTCAATGTTAATACATGAAATTTAGTTTAAATTATGTTGACCCATGCCTAAATTACGATTTTCAACTATGAACCTATAATGAACTAATGAGACTATGAACTATAAATTTTGGAAGATATGCATGTTTTTATGAAATTATTATAAATGATTTTAAAGGAAAGTATCAATATTATTGTGAAGGTTTTCTCACATGATATTATGATCATGATGGTGAAAGGTATTTCTCACTTATGGATTCATATTGGTGAATGATTTTCTCATCTCTGTTGAATTATGTTTAATGAGCTATTTTATGTTTTGATCTTGAAAAATATGGATTTGTATTGATTATTGCCTTTCCTATGTTATAATGAGATTTTACTTTTATCTATTCCGTTGGGATTTACATTTAGCACCAAGAGGGCTTTGAGGTGGAGGCCTAAATAGGGTAGTCTCTAGTATCAATCTCTAATCCAAAACTACGTATTGTCCTAAATGACTGAGCTAGTGGATCTACTTTAGCAAAATATGATATGTACAGATTCTACCTTGGCAAGTAGATTACCCTTCTTTCGGTATGAGGGATATACCAGATTCCATGATATAGCTATCATGGTCTTACTGTCGGTTAAAACTAATATCCCACAAAATGACTATTTTTTTCGAAGCTTTCTCATGTCCTTTATGTTAATGTATTTGACCATGTTTCATGATTCACATGTAATTTCTTCTTTATGTCTTTAAATGTTTAATGAATGATCATGCATACATTTTTTAAGCCATTCATGCTATCGTGCCTATTTTATGCATATTTCCCCATACTTAGTACATTCCATGTGCTAATGCATACTTGTGCCTACACCGTTTCACTAATGTAAGGTCTGACGCTCCTACCTCCCATACTTGTGGCTAGTTAGTTTCATTGGCTTCAAAGATTGGTGGGTCCTCATATTCCGAGGACCGATATACTTTATAGCTTTGTGTCATTTTCATTTTTAAATTTGTAGGTGATGTATGAGCTATGTCGCAATTATTTTTCTTATGATGTATTAGATGACTTATTGAGACTTATGATAGATTTCCGCTTTGTCAAAACTCTTTAAATTATAAAATGCTATCTTTTGAATTTGTTAATTTCTATTATCTTGTATGATGTATGCTAAGTGGATTGTGTAGGGCCTCCGGGGTCCTATATGCCATGTTACTTCTAGGGTATACTTTGGGTCATGACAAACTTGGTATTCAGAGCACATGTTTAGAAAGGTCCTAGGATGTCTCATAAGCAACATCAAGTAGAATTTGTTCTGGAGTGTGAAGCGTGCCAAATTTATGAATAGGAAGCTATAAGAAGTCTAGAAAATTTCACTTCTTTCATTATTCTAAAGTCGTGCGATAGAGTGTAACTCTATATGTCTATCTCCTAATTCTTACCCGATGATTTTCACGATATGGCCCCTCAAAGATCATACATTAGAAGGAATTTAAATGAGAATGTTGAACGAGAAGTTCCTCAAGCTTTTCAAGAAGCTCCACAAGTTCTGACCGGCTTTTGGCCAAACAAGTCTCTAATGCAGAGTTCTGAGATGCTTTTTAAGTGATGGCTCAAGTTATGATGGCTCAAGCTAATAGGGAGGTTGTGGTTCCCATCAACCCAAGTATGGGTACGACAACAACAAAAGTAAGAGACTTCACTAGGATGAATCCCTAGAGTTTCATGGCTCTAAGGTCGAGGAAGATCCTTAAGAGTTCATTGATGAAGTATACAAGATTTTTATAATCACGTGAGTGATGCTGGTGAAAAATGTGGAATTGACCGCTTGTCAAGTTAAAATTATTGATAAAGTTTGGTTCAATCAATAAAAGGAAGAGAAGTCACTTGATGCGGGTCCTCTTGATTGGGAAAAGTTTAAGGTTTCTTTTCTTGATAGGTTGTTTCCCCTTGAGATGAGGGAGGCAATGGTGTTTGAGTTCATTAACCTTTTTCAAGGAATTATGAATGTGAAGAAGTAAGCCTTGAAATTTCCACAATTGTTTAGGTATGCTCCTACTATGGTTGCCAATCCTAGGGTAAAGATGAGAACGTTTGTTTTAGGTGTGTCCAAAATGGTGGTTAAGGAATGTCATACCTCCATGCTGATTAAGTAAATGGAAATTTCTCATATAATGATTCATGCTCAAAAAATTGAATAGGAGAAACTTAAGGAAATGTCTAGGGAGGAAAAGAGGGAAAAGATCTGTGATGGTGACCTTTCACATTAAAGAACTGATGGACATGTTATTTTTAGGTTTTGACAAAAGTTTTCCAGTCAAGGTTCCTCCAATGCTCAAGCTCCTAAGTTCAATAAAGAAAGGGTGTTTAACTCTAACCCTAAAGGAGGAAATGGATGTTTGATTCCCACATCCCAAAAATGGCATAAAAGTCATCTGGAAAATGCTTGGCGGGTGCGGATAATTTCTTTGGTTGTGGTAAAAGTGGTCATTACTTGAGAGATATTTCATCTGGAATTGACAAGCAAAAGGATGGTAGGCAAGCTTCACCTAGAGGTTCGAGTTCAAGTGCTCCAAAGAAAAACCTATTTTGTGCACTTCAAAATCATCACGAGCAAGAGATTTTCCTGATGTTGTTACTGGTATATTGAAAGTCTTTCACCTTGATGTTTATGCTTTGCTAGATTGCGGTGCTACTTTGTCTTTTATGAAGCCATATGTGGCTATGAGATTTGATGTTCTAATGGATGTGTTGATAGACCCTTTTTCCCATGTCTACACCTATTGGTGAATCCATTGTGGCTAAGAGAGTCTATCAAGTTTTCATGTCTCCTTATCCCATAGAGTCACTCATGTTGATCTAGTAGATCTTGATATGTTAGATTTCAATGTTATTCTTGGTATGGATTGGCTCCACTCCTTTTATGCTTCTTTTTATTGTAGAACCTGAGTGGTCAAGTTTCAATTCCCAAATGAGCCAATCCTAGAGTGTAAATGGGGGAATTATACACCTAAGGGTCAATTATTTTCTTGTCTTAAAGCTAGAAAAATGATTTCTAAGGGTTTATTATATCATCTTATTTTGGTTAGGCATACGGATTCCAAAACCCCTATCTTTGAGTTGGTCCCCGCTGTAAATGAGTTTCCAGAAATGTTTCCTGATGATCTACCAGGTGTTCCTCCAAAAATGGAAGTAGACTTCGATATTGATCTTCTCCCTGACATGTAACCTATCTCTATTCCTTCTTATC
This sequence comes from Solanum piurae, assembly GCA_029582685.1. Lineage (NCBI taxonomy): Eukaryota > Viridiplantae > Streptophyta > Magnoliopsida > Solanales > Solanaceae > Solanum > Solanum piurae. The sequence continues at coordinate 10,028 of JAJOOO010013415.1, read as the reverse complement.
GTATGGATCCATCAGAACTTATGGAATTAAAGGAGCAATTGAAAGTCTTGTTGGATAGGGGTTTTATCTGATCGAGTATCTCTTAATGGGGTGCTCCGCTTTTGTTTGTTTGATAGAAATATGGTTCACTTCGTATGTATATTGACTATTAGCAATTAAACAAGGTTACCATTAAGAATAAGTATCCTCTTTCAAGGATAGATGATTTGTTTGATCAACTCCAATGAGAGAGTTACTTCTCTAAGAATGACATCTGGTTGGGTTATCACTAATTGAGGGGTGAAGGAAGATCACATTCTGAAGACGACTTTTTGAACTCGGTATGGTCATTATGTGTTTTTGGTAATATTGTTTGGTTTAATTCTCCAGCCGCATTAATGAACTTGATGAATAGAGTGTTTAGATGATATCTTGATATATTTGTGATCATGTTTATTGATGACATCTTGATTTACTCAACGAGCGAGGATGAGCATGTCAATTATTTTAGGATTGTGTTGCAAATCCTCAAGGACCAACAACTATTTGAAAACTATAGTAAATGCGAGTTTCAGTTGAGATCCATAGTTTTTCTTTCACATTATTTTTGGTAAGGGTATCGAGGTAGATTCTAAGAAGATAAATGCAATTAAGAGTTGGCCTAGACCCTCTATCCCCTTTGGATATTCAAAATTTCTTGGGTTTGAATTGTTATTATAGAAGGTTATCGATATTCCATTATGTATTGTGACTTACGTGAGGCTATTGGTTGAATGGGGTGAACAAGGATATTGTACAATTTGTGGCTAAGTGTCGTAATTATCAACAAGTGAAAGTTGAGTAGCAAAAGACGGGAGGTTTATCTCAAGATATTTGTATTCCTACTTGGAAGTGGGATGAATTAAATATGAACTTTATTGTTGGTTTACCCCACACTCGATGACAACATGACTCGATTTGGGTTATTGTAGATCATATGATGAAGTCGGCTCAATTCATTCACATTAAGGTTTCCTATTTAGCGGAGGACTATCCCAAGTTGTATATAAGGGAGATGGTTAGATTGCATGGCATGTCCCTATCCATTATCTCTGATCGTGGTGCCCAATTTAACTCACAATTTTGGAAGTTTTTCCAGAAAAGACTTGGTAGTTGTGTCAAGCTTGACCTTTGATCCTCAAATCGATGGGCAAGCGGAGCATACTATCCAAACATTGGAAAATATGTTAAGAGCTTGTGTGATTGACTTCGAGGGTAATTGGGATGATCATTTGCCTTTGATTGAGTTTGCTTACAATAATAACTATCGTTCAAGCATTGGTATGGCTTCATTTGAGTCTCTTTATGGTAGGAGTTCTAGATCTGTCATAGGTTGGTTTGATGTAGGTGGCGTTACTTTGATAGGTCCCAAACTAGTACATAAGGCTATGAAAAAAGTTTGGCTTATTAGAGAAAGGTTGAAAATGGCTCAAAGTCGACAAAACTCTTATGCTAATGTTAGAAAGAGATATCTTGAGTTTGATATAAATGATTGGGTCTACTTTAAAATTTCACCCATTAAGGGTGTGATGAGATTTTGGAAGAAAGGAAAGTTTAGCCCTTGTTATATGGGCCCATAAAAGATTTTGAGGCATATTGGCAAAGTTACTAATGAACATGATTTGCCTAATAGATTAGCATCGATGCATCTGGTTTTCCATGTCTCTTTGTTGAAGAAATGTGTTGGTGGTCCAACATCTAACGTACCATTGTAGAGTCTTGGTTAGGGGTGGGCATTCGGTATTCGGTTTGGGTTTCTCAAATTTTGGGTTTGGTAATTCGGTAATTGGTAGTTAAAAGTGGATACCAAATACAAAATTTTAAATTTTTTGTTTGGTAATTTGGCAAACGGTAGATTAAACTTCGGTTTGGTACGGTATTTGGTAATACTGTATTGAAGTTATAGCCAATTGTATTACAAAGTTAATGCCATTTCTCTAATAATTTCTATTTTTTATGCGGGTGCATCATATAATAAAAGATCAACAAGTAAGGAGACATCAAGAAAAACAAATTGATACAACTAAAAGAGATGTATTTCTCTAATCATTTCTATTTTTTATGTGGACGTATGATATAATAAAAGATGAACAAGTAAGAAGACATCAAGAAAAACAAATTGATACAACTAAAAGACATGTATTTGGATTATTCATGATTCTCCTTGGCTCCGTGTACTTGGCATACACTAGAGTAGGAACCTGAGAGAGACAAAAAAAACAAAAGAACAAGTAAAATGAGGAAATATTTGACTAAAGTTCAATAATCTAGTTGGACTTAATCTAAAAGCCTTATTCCCCAGCAGCGGCGCCAAAATTTGATACGCTCAAACTACACCTCCCTAAAAAAGCATAAGCGATTGTTATCAAGTAAAGAACCCAACTTGTAGGTTGGGGTCGATCCCACGAGGAATATAGTTTAGACTTAAGTTCAGCTTACGATTATATTCGTTTAGTCAACGTATCTCCGAAAACAAGTAATTAAAAGGGGGATTTGTGAAATAAATTTAAGAAATTAAGTAAGCAATCAGTAAGCAAGATTTAAACTTTGGTTGTTATCAAGATGAGAAAGTAACTAGGGTGTACGTGTTCCCCATAAGCTCATAACGCGGTAATCCTAGTAATAGCAATCATTTCCTAGTGTATTACATACAAAGTGATAAGTTACGTATCTCTAAATCATTCGTCTGGCATCTAGAGAATTTCACCCCGCACCTTGGTCCGGCTACGTGTGTATAATTTACTAACCCCTACCTTTACCTCATATTAGACATCACGTCGATGTATCTCTTAGTTTTCACCCTCGCACCAATCGACATTAGACTATTAGATAGTATCACACTAAATTTATGTTGATAATTCTTTTCTTATTAACTACCTCCTTGGTCCGGAAAGTAGCAACAAGGCGAGTTCTAACGTTGCGCACAGTTAAAAAGACTTCTAAACGAAAGAATTATCAATGCATGCAATAACACTATTTGAGAATTGCTTAATTACTATTCATACATTGTTAATTGCTCATGGATCCCACAACCCTATTTGTGGATTTAGTTACCCATATTAGAAAAAACGTGATTCATAGTATTAGAAGAAGAAATCATGAACTTACATAATAAGAATGAAAAAACCCAAAATTTCAACATGAATTTCCAAACCAAAATCTTCAAAACGTGCTTTAGAAATCAATAATTGCCATAGTTGCAAATTAATCTCCACAGCCAAGAGCTAGAACAAAAGTAACAATGTCTAACCCTCAAAAACGAGGTTTACATACCCTATTTATAAATAAAAAACAAGTCCTAACTAAAATGGAAATGAAATAAGGAAATAATGTTTCAGCACGCGTCTTCAATCTACGACACTGACCTACGGACCGTTGATTGATCTACGATTCGTAGGTCCCTTCCGTAACCCAGGACTTAGGCAAATTTCTAACTTCCAAAAATCAACATCTTTGATGCAAACGACGGATCAACAGTATGTGGATCCTCCTCCATAGCTCCATACTTAGAATCTTCAAAATCAGGTACTGGGACCAACTCTCTGATGCAACTGAAGGAGCAATAGTACGGTCTGTAGATCAATCTACGGTCCGTCGATCACCTCTGTGATTCCACACTTAGTCAAGAATTCCCTGATCTCTTTCCATGCCTTTCCTGCCCATCTACGTCCACCATCTATGGAGTGTGAATGAACCTACGGTCCATAGATCACCTCCGTAGATGCCCTTTTCTGCACATCCTTCTGTGTCTCTAAGTTTCCGCGTCTGAACATATTTCCTGCAAACATGATAAAAACACATAAAAACCAATACAAAATGGCCCTAGACACACACAACTCTTAAGTGAAATGTATTAAAAATACCATAAACTCACGGTATATCACGTATTCACTAATTTACAGTTATTTACTAATAGTTGCAATTACCCCATTGTCTATATTAGCCTATAATCGAATCACATCCGAAGAACCCGTCTCATTATTGTTATTTTTATGTTATTTGCTGATGTTGTAGTTGCTAGTTGAAACAAAAATCCCCCTGTTATTTGACATTCGTGTCACCTCTTAATTTGAATTATATTTTTATTCGATAATGTCTATTCCTATGATTGACTTGAGCATATTCGTACTTTCCTATTGATTCTCAAACACGTACCACTCCCTGTGGGATTCGACTCCAACTCATTTAGTTGGGTTATATTACTGACTAACAATCGTTGACACTTAGAATTGGAAGAAGTGTCCTGATACGTGAAATCAACGCACGTGCGCGAGCGCACACATATATATATTATTTAATAGTTTACAGTACATGTTAATTTTTTGCTCTCTTAATTCATAATCTAGGTGTTTACCTCTATAAGAATCCAATTTCTTGCTTTTAATTTTTATTTTTATTTGTAATTTTTATTTTTATAATTACAAGACTATGTTCAAAATAGTTTGTCTTGAGTCCTTAAATTATTAGTCAATTTTTGGCAGAAAATACATACATACCTATCTCTCTCTATATAGAGAGAGGGAGGGGGAAAACTAACATAACTACAAACTCGACAAAATCAAAGTCATGAAAATTCTTTAGATCATTTTCTAACATTCCAATGGTTGCCGCAAGGAATGACATCATAGCTCCTGCAAAAGTAATAACAATCAAAGTCGTAGGTGGGTATTCAAATAAAGGGGAGCACCTTGCTATCATAAAAATGTCAGTTGTTACCATAGTAGCTGCTTAATTAATTTAATTTCAACATTTAAAAAATTAACACCATGAATTAGTAGACTGATAAGAATTGGGTACAACATTTTTAAAATAAGGCCAAAATAAACATGCCATATTTAATTTAAGATTTTTTTTTTAAAAAAAAGAAGAAGGAAGTCAGAGAGGAAAACTACATAACTAGACATACTTTACTATCATATATACTTAATTTACCTCTAGTTTAAAAATAAATTACACTAGGCATGAAAAAGACTAATGGGGAAGTCATACAAAAGTGGGTGAGAATAAAGTACCATTACGTTCCAAAATATTGTAAGGCATGCATGCTACAAGGACATGATGAGCAACAATGTTTGTGGAACATCCGGAACTATATCCAAAAAGGGAGAAGAAGAACGTGAAGGCAACTGACAGAGAAGAAACGGGAAAAACACAAAATACAAATGAGACAAATCGGGATAAGAAAAATATTTAATTTGGAAGAAAGGATTACACTCCAACAAAAGGAAAAGACGAATAAATTTGAAGAATCTAAATTCAAAGAGGGGTGGCGGGGTGGAGGTAGCAGCCAGAGAAAGTCTGGGCCAAGGTGGATATTCCTACGGGGAATAAATTTGGGGCTTTTCAGAATGACGCAACAGAAGGTGAAGCGATGGAGAGCTCTAAAGGAATAGAAGATCAGGCATTTGAAAAGCTGATCACTCAAGTAACAAAAGAATCATCCAAAGAGTGGGTTGAAGGTTCCTTTGAAATACAAGATAAAGGGGCATCACCAGGGGCACAGAACAGTAACACTAATAAACTTGTTGAGAAATCCATGTGTACACCTGTAAAGAATGGGGAACCTGTGGAAGTCTCTAGAAATATAGGAGCTAATAGTTCTATCACTGATGATAGAGCTAATGTGCAGGAAAGTGGACTTACGGAACAACAAATAGATACCTCTGCAGAAAAGAGTGATGAAGCGATAAGGGAGAAAGAAGCAGAAATACAGCTAAAAGAAGCTCCCGAATTAATCAATGAAACAGAGGGAGAGATACAACATAGAAAGGAAACAGAAAAGATGATTACATGGATTATAATATCCAGCAAATCAGCAAAGCTGGGGATTTATCTTCAAGGTACATAAATAGTTTGAAGGCAAAAAGAGGACGGCCCAATATTCCTCTTCAAGTCAAAACAAGGAGTAGTAAGGACAGATAGATACTCAAAATGCTTTTGAGAGATTAATGGATCTGAATAGAAGACATCATTATTCATTTGTATCTTTAATGGAACCTTTTAAGGATCCATCAGAGTTAGACCAATACAAAAGGAAGTTAGGATTCAATAATGCCTTGGCAAATTGTTCAGGTAAAATTTTGATTTTCTGGAAGGATGACTGGTAGGGAACTTTGCCTATTGATTCAATACAACACATATCTATGAAATTCTGTAAGAACAACAAGTCTTTCATTATTTAATCAGTATATGCTAGATGTAATGCATTGGATAGACTAGAACTATGGGAGAATTTAGAACGTATTGCTTGGATGATTGGAGGTGACTTTATTGTTGTACTTAATGAGGACGAAAAATTGGGAGGTTTAGATTTCACTCAGCCTGAGGCTACTGATTTTTCTCACTGTATTAGCAATTGTGTGTTATGTGAGGTGAAGTTTTCTAGGAGTAAATACACTTAGTGGAATGGCAGAATAGAAGAAGCTTCTATATTCAAGAGAGTGGACAGAATTTTAGTGAATGCCTTATTCACAGAGGAATTTTCAGCCTGTGAAGTTCATCATTTAATTAGACAGGTTTCTGATCATGCTCCTCTTCATGTGAATTGTGATACAAAAGATGAACCTATTGGTAAACCATTTCGATTTCTAAATTTCTGGACTAAACACCATCAATTCAAGGAAATTGTCCAACAACACTGGAGGATTGATTTAGACCATTTTTGGAAGTTCATGCGAAACTGAAATGGGTAAACAGAGCATTAGTTGAATGGAGTAAGGATGTATTTGGTAACATTTCTCAGCAAATTACCATCATTGAAGATGTGATCATGGTTAAGGAAGCTCAAGTGGAGATTCACATACAACTGATAGTAGGGCAGAACTGAGCAAAATGGAGGGAGAATAGAGAAAACATCCCACCATTGAAGAAGAAAACTGGAAGCAAAAGGCGGGAATGAAATGGTTTGTTGATGGGAGAGAAACACTAAATTTTTCCATTCTTATGTTAAAGGAAGAAGGAAAAAGTTACATTTGTCAGAGATATGTAATGAACATGGGGAGGTGGTACAGACAAACCAACAAATAGGGGAAGCAACAGTTCAGTTCTTTTCTGAGCAATTTAAGGCAGAAGAGACATCACAAGATTACACTTTGCTAAGACATATCCCCAAACTGATCACTGATGCAGAAAAATGAAAAGATGACAAAACTACCAACTCAAGAGGAAACAAAATGGGTGGTGTTTGAGCTAAATGGAGATAGTGTGAGTGGACCAACTGGCTTTTCAGGTTTGTTCTTTCAAACTTGCTGGGAAATTATAGGGGCTAATATTACTAGACTAGTGGTTGCATTTTTTTTTGTGGGAAAACACTGCCAAATTTTATTACTCATACTAATCTGGTATTATTACTCAAGAAGGAGGATTTTAATAATTTTTCAGACATAAGGCCAATTAGTCTGAGCTCTTTTATCAATAAGATTATATCAAGAATGGTGCATGATAGAATAGTGAAGGTGCTGCCTATGATTATTTCTCCTACACAATCAGGTTTTTCAAGGGTAGGAGTATAACTGAAAATGTGTTCTTCGCACAAGAAATAAGCAGGGATATTAACCGGAGGAATCAGCACATTAATGTTGTGGTAAAGCTAGACATTACTAAGACGTATGATAGAGTGTATTGGATCTTCCTAACAAAGGTGTTGCGTGAGTTTTGTTTCTTGAAGGTATTGTAGACATGGTATGGAGACTCATCTCTAGTAATTGATATTCAGTTCTCATTAATGGTCAGTCTAATGGGTTCTTTGAGTCTTCTAGAGGTCTTAAACAAGGATCCCTAACATTATTTATCATTGCAGCAGAAGTCTTAGATAGAGGTTTAGACGGCTTGCATGATGATAGAGATTACAAAGGATATGACATGCCAAAATGGAGTCCATCAATAAATCATCTATCCTATGCAAATGACACCATATTATTTTGTTCAGGTGACAGAACATCAGTGATCAAGATGATGATAGTGCTTAGGGAATATGAAAAAGTTTCAGGTCAAATGGTCAATAAGGCTAAGAGTTATTTCTATCTTCATGACAAGACCCTTTGATTGTGGCAATCACAATGAGAAAATTAACTAGAATAAGACAAGGAAATTTTCCTTTTACTTATTTGGGGTGCCTTGTTTTTTTATGGAAGAAAGGTCAACATTTACTTTGAAGAGTTGGTTAGGAAGGTGGCAAGAAGGATCTTGTCTTGGCAGAATAGACTCTTATCCTTTGTAGGTAAGTACATCCTTATTAGTCATGTTCTTCAATCATTACAAATCTATCTTTTATCTACTATGAATTCCCCCAAAGAAGGTGATTGAAAAGTTGCATCAATTTTTTGCAAAATTCTTTTGGGGAAGTACTGGCATCTTAAAGGAAAATATTTGGTTGCTTGGAATGAAATGTGTTTTCCTAAAGCAGAAGGAGGCTTGATTTTTTATCTCTACAAGATGTTAAAAATGCTTTGTTTGCTAAATTATGGTGGAGGTTCAGGGTGTCTACTTCTTTATGGAGTATCTACATGGACATTAAATATGATAAAAAGCTATACCCTACCGTTGTTAGGATCTCTGCATCATCTCATGTTTGGCAATAAGAGAAGAGGTGGAGCATGATAGTTGGTGGCGAATGAAAGCAGGAAATTCTAGCTTTTGATTTGACAACTTGACAAAATAAGAGGCTTTATTTTTCACAGAAGGAGAAAATGCGAGGGATGAGGAAATATAGGTGAAGGAGTTCATTGAAAATGGAAGTAAGAAGATTGAAAAATTGCAAGAAAATCTGTCACACAAAATGGTAGCTCACATAGTGGAAAACATCAAACCTAACAATTATGCCCTTAATGATAAGCCATGGTGGATGGGGAATTCAATAAGAGTATTTTCTATCAAATTAGCTAATCACATATTAATGAATAAAAGGGAATGTAGAGATGGGATGAGCTACATTTGGATTAAAGGTATTCCTTTTAAAATTTCTTTCTTATTGTGGAGAATATGGAAGAAAAGAATTACAACAGATGACAATTTGAAGAGGATGAGGATGCATATAGCATCAAAATGTTACTATTGCGAGAAGGGGGATTTGAAAACCATGACACATTTATTTCTAACAGCTACCATAGCTAAAAGGCTATGGCAGTTTCTTGCTTCTTGTGTAGGTTTTACTATTGATGGAACTCAACTATTACTCAAGAAATGGTGGGAGTACGAGGGGAGTTCAAAGTTGCATCAAATCATGAAGGCCATACCAACCATTATCATGTGCGAACTATGGAAAATGAGAAATTCTAGAAGACATGACAAAGAGGTATATTTTGATAAAATGTTTCGTCAATGTCAAATGGCAGTTCACCAGATGATAAAGGTCAAGTATCCCTGGTTTAGGAACATTTCTTTTCAATGGAGTGGAATGTTTGATTTACTTCAAGAATATAGACCAACACTATAATATCGCATTGTACACTGGACAAGGCCAGAAGAAGGTTGGTGTAATGTAACACAGATGGTGCGAGCAAAGGAAATCTAGGGATGAGCTCTTATGGTTTTTTTCTGAGGGATAACAATGGGGATCTACTATATGCAGAGGAAAAAAGAATTGGTTTTGCACTAATATGGTGGCTGAATTAACAGGGGTATGGAAGACTCTGAGATACTGTAAACAACAAGGATATGCTAACATTTTCTTAGAGACTGATTCATTAAGGGTGTGTTTGGTATGAAGGAAAACATTTTCTACTGGAAAACAAGTTGATTTTTGACTTATTTTCTAATGTTTGGTTGGTGACTAGAAAATAGTTTTTGGAAAAGATTTTTAGTGTTTGATTTATGAATGAAAAATATTTTTGAGAAATATATTTTATTTATACTAGAGCAGAAAATAATTTTTGAAATTGAAAATATTTTTTAAAAACAAACTTAAATTTTTTTTGGGAGGGGGATGGGCGGGGCTGGTAGGGGGTGGGGGGCTGGTAGGGTTGGTGGAGGGTCGAGGGAAGGGGTGAAAAAATAAAATTTTGAAGTTGAAA